>JAUZSX010331676.1:0-11016 GCA_034780655.1 Idiosepius hallami | reverse complement strand
ATATTTATATTACCTGATTAACATTTGTCTAAGACGAATAAAATCACAGTGATTTGGGTTATCAACTGAAAAAGAATTTAAATGAAATCAAATTAATATATATATATATATATATATATATATATATATATTACTTGAAAGAAAAAAAATGGATATCACAAAATAAAAATACCAAACTTGAACTATACTCCGCATTGATGTTACCCACCCCCAAAATACATTTTTGAAAAGCTTGGAATTATTTTGTCCTCATGAGTAAATTTTTAAAAGCAGAAAAAGTACAGTAGCTTTTCCCCCCCATTCATCATTTAATGGATTTGCATATTTGAATTAAGAAAATTAAATTACAACTTAGTGAATAAAATATAGCTATTTTGTGTTTTTAGGGTTTCTTTGTAGATTTGAGTCAAATTGAATAAACTCTTATAAAAATCCTTTGCTTTATGAAGTTGATTTCTTCACTTAATCTGAGTATCTCTGTACAATCAGTAAATCTTTATTCTATGAAAATGACACATAAAAAGATTCTCAACTGTTCTTTCTCGCAGGTGAAAAGTTTCAGAGTCTAAACCCCAATTTAAAAGCAATGAATTCTAGTAAATTTTAAAAGTAGAATTAATAAAATGAATAATAAAACAACAATTATCAAAAAAAAAAAGCTTTTAAAATTTTTTACAAAAGAGACAACAAAAATAATCATCATCAAATCGTGTTACTCCATCTAGAGAGAAAATGGGTGGGAACCGTTGCATCCCTTAGGTCCACATAAGGGCAAGGCACGGTCTGTGAGAAAGTGAGTGATAGTCTGCTCAAGCTGCGTCCCACACAAAGCCCTTCCTCAAGAAGTTATTTCGGGTCTTTGCCACTTTGGCTTGAGCATGGTTAAGCGTCACCCACTCCCTGTGAGGAAGGTCTGACCTGGCCGGTAACTCCTCTGAGGTCTTGGGCAAAGCATTATTATCCTGGTCCATTATAGACTCATTCCATCGCCAGGAACAAACTGGTAGCTACTCCAAGGCCTTGGGCAAGGTATTGTTGTCCTGTTAACTTAGGTATTAAAAGAAACAAGTGATCTACCACCTTACTAGATAGTTTATTGTTATTGCCAGTGTATAACAAACCCTTGGCCCATAAGCCAAAAGTTAAATAAACAATATAAATTAATATAAACAAGTGTAGACCTACCTTCAACAATTCCCCAGGGATAGACTCTTCCTCGAAGCCTTTTACCATTCACTTCCACAACACTGTTACAACCAACGACAGCAAATGGAACAGATTTCTGAAAAGTGAAACAATCAACTGAATTGTAGTCATTTAACATTTCTTCAATGGTTGATTGTAAGAAAATGTAAAATTTCATTTAAATTGGGCCATTCCTTCTTGAAGCTGGTTTTTAAATCATGGATAAAAATTCAGACTTATCAGGGGTATTCTGAAACAACATCTATGTAAGAACACTTTCAGATACATAAAGTACAACTATATAAATTTTCAAGAAAAACAGCCCACCCATTTCTGAATACATAAGGAATGAACTCCCACACAAAGTTCCATCTATTATTTTTTTTTTTAAGTAACGCGCCATAACCTCAGCTCATTTCCACGAAGAGATAAGTTCTGTTGCCACTGCAGTCGAGCGTGCCTACACATTTCAGACCCATGGCCACAGATCATGTTCCATGCATTCAAAACCACTTTTCCAAACTGTTAAAATCTGTGCCTTTAGCTGTTTGTGAAAATGGTAGTGGCATACAGATCAGTTTCCCTTCGAAAAATTAACACGTGTGTAACATATAGTAGAACACTTACGGTCAATATTTTAGCTAACATCCTATTTCAAAGACACGGGCAATGCCGGGCTAAAGTTGCTAGTCTACAAATAATTATATTTTTAATTTAAGAATAAAAAAAAAATTGATTTAATCAGAAGCATCAGTTCTTGGTTGAAGTTGAGGTTTACAAGAAGGGAGAAGAGGGTGCTAAAGTTATAGGGTAGATAGGTAGAATAGTATGTTTTTTGGTCCAATTCTCTGGAATTCAGATAGAGGATCATTTGGGTTCACCCCTTCAGTATCTTCTAGAAGTTAAATAATTTAATGGCTGAATCATTTGCAAACTGAATGTAAAATATGTTGTTTTTACCTTTAGTTCTTGGTCTTGTTTTTTGAAATCTTCATCTTCATCACTATCACACTCAGGAAATTCATAAATCTGGATTTCATGTTTTTGAATTTCATCGAGAATCTTTCGTAAAAAAACAAAAATGAATTAAAAACTTTAAATATTGAATTCATCTTTTTCACATGTAATTCATTAGAAAATAAACTTTATATATTAACAAAATGAACTAATTTTATCTAAATTTTAAAAATAAGAAAAATTTACTTTTTTTATTTAAATTGCATTCATTTTTTAAAATTACATTTATCAAAATAATTTATTCCTTTATCTTTTTTTTTTATTTATCAATACTTGTCAGAATAAATATTTGATTCCTTCATAGAAAAAGTGATTCTTATGGCACAGAATTTTATTCTGTGCTATAGGATATAATATTTACTTGGTAAACACCAACCCAAGTTTGGCACAAGGCCATTTTTACGTGCCCTTACTCGGGATTTTTGCATTCGGTGTTATTCTTCACCTAGATGAGCTGCATCCCAAGTTAATGAGCCCCATTTGCCTGAGTCAGCTAAAGGTGAATGTAATGGTTTTGACAGAGATATGAACTCACATACTACGATTCCAGAGCCCGAGCTTTTACAAATGCTCCAATTTCGCTGCCCCTATAGGATATATCTACTTGGTTGAGCACAAAGTCCCATTCCCCTTGTGCCTAACTTGGGTCAATATATTCTACAATAGAATAGAATGAACAGAATAGAATGAAGAGTAAAGAAAATGAAAATCTGATTTCATTTGTGTTCTTACTTTTGTTTTTCTTTGTTTGACTTCTGATGGTGTGAGCATATCAGCCTTGGCCAGAAGAGGAACAATGTTCACTTTATGATGAATCTTTTTCATCATGTCAATGTCAACTGGTTTCAAACTGGAAGCAATCAGATAAAAAAAACAAAATACAAATCAACTTTGAAAACTTACGAAAAAATAAAAATAATAATACTGCATCTTTTTTTTTATAATTAGGGCTGTGACAATATTTTTTAAAAAATCTGCTTTATATTATCTAGATATGCTGGAAATATTCTTCAAGTATATGCTTAAGGATATGTTTTTTTTTTCTCAGGAGTATTCTTTTTAAAAAGAATATGCTTTTATTTCTCTGGAATATTCTTTTTAAGAATATGCTTCCTGTTAAAAGCATATTCTTTTTATTTTTTTAAGAATATGCTTTTAATTAGCATATTCTAAAAAAGTTAAAAGCATATTCTTTTTTTGTTAAAAGCATATGCTTTTTGTTAAAAGCATATGCTTTTTGTTAAAAGCATATTCTTTTTTGAAAAGAATATGGTTTTATTAAAAGAATATTCTGTATGCAAAGAATATGCTTGCATAAAAAGAATATTCTTGTCATAGCCCTAGTTATAACCAAGAATTACAATTATGTGAGTGCTCATTAATTGCTGATAGATTCTCAAGGATAGGAAATTGAACAATCATAAAGATGAGAACTATAGTCCACATTATAAATATACAAAATTATGCCTCATTTTATGTATTTTGAAAACATAATTGTCTTTTACGAAGGTTCTTATTGGTTTAAAGGTTCAATATTTTAATGCTTACATGACTTTATATGTTAAAACTAGATCTAGTGTTAGTAAAAAAACAAACAAAAAAAAACATTAAAACACCCCCGACACACCAAATACTAAAAAAATACAAAAATATGAAACCACTTTATTGTAGGTAATTTAAATGTGTTTTGCAAAAACATTTTAACATCGAACATTTTAACCAACAGAGTTTATTGTGATGAATTTGGTGTCCATTAATAAAATTAATGTCTTCCTTTTTATATGTAATTTTTTTGCAGAGAAAACATGTTCAACGCATTAAAGCCATTAATTCAGAAAATGGATAAACATGACTTTTGTTTATTTTTCCTGTAAGAGTTCAAACTTAGGCATGGTGCTTACCATATGGCAACCAGTATCAACCAAGCATGGGGAGATGGGAGTGCAAGTGATAGCACAGTATTAAGGAAGTTTTAGAAATCCTGGGGTGAAAATGAGTGTGTGGAAGATGAAGAGGGTGGAAGACATCCATGGAGTTTGGATGTTGAACAATGGCAACCTAACAAAGTAATCAAAGTTGATTTTAAAAAGGTTTCTTACTTACCCATGACCAAAGGGCGAAATGAAATAAAGACAGCAATGAACTCTATTGTCTTGAATGTTTTTCCTGTTCAGCCCACATTCATCTTGGAAATATTGGTCGAATTGTAAATCAATGTAATCAGTGATTGGTTTGTGGCTACAAGAAAAAAAATCAGCGAAAAACAATTAAAATTTTTAAAGTCTTATTGACAAGTCAGATTTTATTTCATTATTAACAGAGCTGTGATAATGTTTTTTTTTATTGAAGAATATGCTTGTCATATCCCTAGTTATTAAGGTTTTGACAAAAATATTTTAAATAAAAGTATATTGCCACAGCCCTACTAATAAGTAAAGACTTAAAAGAAATGGTAAAATCACAAAATAGTAAAGTCTGTCACAAGATTAATATTTAATAAAAGCATATTATCATAGCCCTAATTATAAAACTCTAGTACATGAGCTTTAAAAAAAAAATAACAGGTTTGAAAAATAATTTAACAAATTTTTACCTTTAAATTTTTTTTTTCACATGTAACTCATTTGAAAGTACACTAAAAAATTTTAAACCTTACGACTTGAAATTTTCAGTTTCTTTGAATTAATTTAAAACATTTTTTCTATAGAAATTAGATCTGAACAATGACTTATTTTTTTTGCATCAACTCGCAAACGCTCTGCTTGTTGCTCACGTCCTTATCAGATGTGATCGGACCTGAGATACTGCCACTCTTATGGGAGGTGCAGCATAGGCAGGAGACGTACGATTTGCGGCACTGGCCACGCGTCATTCGGGCCTAATGGGCCATCGTTGGTCATAACATGCCATAGTTTGATCTCTATAGTATTGTCGGTAACGACAGACAGGACCATACTTAGAGACTCCACAGTTTTAGGGGGCCCAAGGTTCCTTGGCGTCACAGATCTTTTGTAATGCACAAAAATTACCAAAATGATTAATTATTAGAATATAACTATTTGTAAATGTATGTAAATATATAGTCTTTAATCATAGCCTCCGGTATGTTAAGGAGGTGCAAGTAGTCTTTTTCAGGATAAAGGGGTCAAATTCTGCATTGAGGCTGCTATGGGACTAAGCATCCCACTGACAATAGATGCTTGCCAATACAATATATAGAAATTAGAAATGAAAAATAAATCTTAAAAACTAACTCAGATATTTATATAGAAAGGTATATAAAAAAAAGTTGAAGCCCTTAGATCTTTGTGCTTTAAAAGTGGTCCTTTTTTTTTTTAAATTATTTTTGTCTTTCTTGACCACATTTGTTGAAGTATTATTTTCTTTTCTTTTTTCTTTTGGTTTTTAAAATGTATTTCTCCTTAGTCTGGCTTACTTCCCTTTTTAGGATTCCACTCTGGAATTTCAGAGACAAAAGACCTCTTGGCACCATTTTGTCTCAGGGACACAATACTTAACTTTGATAAGAGCTCTACTTGACCTGCAAAGTAGTTATCTTTAGGGTATTATCAAAGGAGAAATCAGCCAGTTAGAAGTTTGGGAAAACTTGAAGATGAACGCTGACAGGAATAATGTAATAATTGTTTTTGATACAATAGTTCTAGGAACCAGCTCATTTGAAAGAAAATAATTTTCTTTATAAATCTAAAATGTGTCAAACTTTTATGGTGAAAGTTGAAAAATAGTTTGAATAAAGAACATAAAAAATGTAACAGATTGGGCTGAAGAAATTAATATATATATACTTGAATACTAGAGTTTATACAAGTTAAAAATAAAGGGTTTTGAAATCACAAAGATTAGTCTGAATACAGAAATAGCATGAAAAAAAATGTAGATATTTGTTTGAGGGAATTTTGAGTAGAAAGCAAAAATAATGTGAATAAACAAATGAGGTTTGTTCACAGTTTGATATTTGTATTTTCCATAATTAGTGGTTGATTGATACTGAATAATCATTTCGGTCAAATTTGGTTTCGACTTTTGCATTCACTTTTCAAGAAAAAAAGAAAAAAAATATTTAAAGAAGAAAGAAGAAAAAAAAAAGATCTTTATACAGATTTTGTTTCTGGTGATTATTGAAAGAGAATTCCATAAAAATGTGCTTACGTTTCTTCTCCATTGACAGAGTCATTGAATCCGGGTGTGTCAACAATGGTCAGTCTTAATCTGACTCCCCTTTCTTCAATTTCCAATTGTTTCTTCTCAATTTGCGTTGTTTTGTGTATTCGGTCTGTAAAAATAAAAAAAGAATAGAACCTCTCACTTTCTTTAAGGAAAAACCAAACAAGTATAACAAAACACACACTCACAAACCAAACCCACAAAATATTAGATAATAACTTGGAAAATACAATAAAGGTTGAAACATTTCAGTCCAACATTTAACCCTTTAAACCCGAAAGAACAGATATATCGGCCCCGGCGACTTAAGGCAAAAAAAGATACATACACAACGATATTTCAACCTCTATCTTTAAACCCTGACTTAGCAATTATTACCAAGTAGTCACTCAAAAGCTGTCCTATTGAAGAACCATATTAGGGTCGAAATGTCAGTGTGTCTTTTTTGTCTTTGGTTACTAAGGCCAATATATCGGACCCTTAGGATCAAAAGGGTTATTAATCAAAAACCCATAGTAAAACAAAAAAAACAAAACAAAATCACTTATCTACTTGGTGAGCACTCACCCAAGTTTGGCACAAGGCCATATTTATGTGCTCTTACCCAAGCTTTTTGCTTTCGGTGTTACCCTTCATCTAAATGAGCTGCTCTCCCAAGTTAATCAGCCCCATATACCAGAGGCAATTAAAGGTGAATAATATATATATATATATATATATATATATATATATTTTACATTTATAATCTATTGTACATTTTCTATTTTAAAATTACTATATTAAAAAGTCAAATAACTTTCAAACAGAAGAATGGTCTCACGCTTTAGTTGCCTGGAAAAGGCCATTGCAAAGGTTTTGTATATATCATACACCTACCTTTCTAAGTCTAATAAAAAAGCAAAACAATTATGTGAGTCATCATCCAGTTATAGAAATGTTACATTGTTTCTGTTGTATACTTTAGAAAATTGTCTTTTAGTAAATGTAAAATTTCTCATTTGGGAATGAGTTTTAATATGTATTGTGTCCAAAATGTCACTGTGTCATTCTAAATGTAAATTTCTGTAAAATTCAACAATAAAATCTATAAAGTCTTTTTGTAAAGCAAATTACTATAAATTTCAACACTGAAATCTATTCAGTCTTATAAAATACAAATTCCTATGAAATTCAACTATGTTTGCTTTTGAATAGATTTTATTAAAATCTATTTTGTAATAGATAAATAATAATTGTATAATTTTTTTTTTATTTAAATGTATTCCGAAACAAACAAATGCCAGCACATAATTTGACTTTAATATGATTTAAATTCATGATGTGGTTTAAAATTATAGGTTCAATGCAACTTATTGCAACTATATGAAATAAAATACAATCCTGTCTATCTAAGAAGTGAGAAACAGTAACATGTAAGCAAATACATGAGATGAAGTAAAATGTTTTATAAGAAACATTTATCAGAAATCTAATGTTAGTACTTTTAAGCCTTCAGATTAGACCAACAAAAGGCAATTTTAAAATCGTCAGCATTTTTTCTAATTTGTTTTTCCCTTCTCTCTCTCTCTATCTATCTATCTATCTATCTATCTTTATGTCTCTCTCTCTCTCTTTCTATATGTCTCTGACACTCTCTCCATTTGTTTATCTGTTTCCACTTAATTTTTACACCAATTTTCCTCTAAAAATTAATTCTTTTTAGCCGTCCTATATTTAAACTGAATGTTTATTAATTTCTTACTTCCTTCTGGCACATTTATATTTTGGCCTTTTTTTTTGCGTCCATCTTTTCATTTGTTTTTTTTTTTACATGAAGCTAACACACACACACACACAAACAAAATTAAAACAAAAACAAAATGAGATAAAAAATCCTTACTTAACAAAGATTTTTTCTATTTAAAAAGTTTTACAGAGACAACGGAGAAAAATATCAAATAGATAAAAAAAAATTTACAAAAATAGGGATAGAAATGAAAAAAAATAAAAACTACACCTCTTCGCTCTGAAAAAAAAAAAAAAAAACTACTTTAAACCAACGATTAAGCCAAGTAGAATATAAGTGTAATTGTGGGAAGCCCTTTTAAACCCCCTTTTTTAATTAAATCGAAGAAGCTGTATACTATAATGAAAATAGTAAATATGATATTTACTTGGTTGAGCACCAACCCAAGTAATGCACAAGGCCATTTTTACGTGCTCTATATACCTGGGTTTTTTGCATTCAGTGTTGCCTATCACCTAGATGGGTGCTCCTCTGAGTTAATGAGTCCCATATGCCTGAGGCAACAAAAGGTGAATCTAATGGTTTTGACTTGAACTCGTGTAATACGATTCCAGAGTCCAAGCTTTTACCAATGCTCCATCCTCACGGCCCTTAAATGAAAATAGTAGATATATACTCTCTTAGTGGTTCAATCTGGATTCATATGGATCCTAGCAGACTGTGTAATATTCCTGGGAGTTCATAGGTAAAATAAATTCAGGAGATGAACATTTTTTTTTTACCCAGTGAAAATGAATATTACTGCAGTGAATTCAGCAGTTTGAGGAGCTTGGGCAATGGAAGAAGCATTGTAATAACAATATCTTACGTTCATCATTCCAACTATTATCAAGGGGATTTTCCTTAGAAAGAAAATGGGATAAGATTGCAGTTTGAAGGAAAAAATAGCCTCAACTCTTTTTTCACATAAACGGAACATTTTTTCTAATCCCCGTTTTTATGTTCTTATGGAAACAATAGAAACAATAAATAAGCAGAAGTCAAACATAAAACATTAATTATTGATTTTAAACAAACACAGAACTTTTTTTTAATCATTTACAAACAATATCTAAAAAATGTTTTGTTTTCTTGTTCAAATTTTAAAAAGTTTTATATTGTGTTTTTTTTTTTAAAGAAGTTCTGCTTATTTAAAACTGTTATCTTCTCTAATACAGATATTGTTTCTATAATAACATAAAAATGGTGATTAGAGAAAACGTTCTGTTTATGTGAAAAGGAATTGAGGCTATTTTTTCTTTGAAACTGCAATCTTGCTGTTTTTGAAACATTTCAAATACCTAATAAACAATTGTTTAAGATCAACAGAAAAGACCATATGTATGTATGCATATATAGTCTTTAATCAAAGCGTCCAGTAAGTTGACGGGTGCAGGGTAAACAGGCCGCAAGGCGCATTCTGTGTCAGGGCCTGCTATGTGGCTGAGAACAGCACTGTCTGCTTTTAACACTCAATAAGTTATATCAAGTTATTTAGACAAGCCATTCTAAAATGTGAAGGAAATAAAGGAGTTAGACTCAATTTTTTTGTATCTCTGAATTGTTTCTACAGGTTCGGTTAGTTTTATCACTAGGGCTGTAACAACATTCTTTTCTTAAAGAACATGCTTGTCACATCTCGAGTTATTAAGGCTGTGACAAGAATATTCTTAATAAAAGTATATTGTTACGCCCGACTAATAACTAAAGAATGAAAAAAAAAATGGTGCAATTTCAAAATAGTCAAGTCTGTGATAAGAAGAATCTTTTATGAATACATATTATCACAACCCTAATTATCACTATAATTATGATTATTACTAATTATCACTATTTTAGAATATTCTTATATGAAAAATAATTTAGTATAAATAAAATAAATCTTTATTTTATATCATTTCTTTAATTATCAAAACCTTAAAATTATAATTCATATTTGTAAGAAGAAAAGAAACGTATGTTCAGTTGCTATGAGGAAACCCACAAAAAAAGAAGGGAAAAAGGGGCTCATAGAAAAAAAAAAGGTAAAAAGGTTGGGAACCCCCTGTTGTAGCAAACTAATTATGGAATTCCATTCTTATCTGTAAGAACTCCTATTAACTCTCATAAGAATATATTTAGCATTCAAGAAAAAAAAAATTATCAGTTACAAAATGGTTACTGGCCAGAAAAATAACTTCTAACACAGTTTGAAGAAAAAAAAAAAAAAAAGCAAGCAAGATTTTCAGTAAATAATGGCAAGAAAAAAAAACAAAAAAACATTGTTGATTTATTTGTTTAGTTTTACGGCATATCAACCCGTTTAGGTAATTTGATGCCAAGAACAATCATTTTTCAAAAATGATCTCTTTGTCCACACAGTTTTTTTTTTGAATAACACAATATACACTATTTAACCCATAGCTGAAGGGAATGTGGGGAGTCATATAGTCCAAATGTAAATGCAAGCAGAATGGCTAGGATTCAAACTTGCGCATTACAATTTAAAGTCCAATTGTCTATCAACTGTCCTAAGTGGACTACCCCTCCTCCATACACACACAAAAAATAACATGTTCCAAAATCTAACCAATTAAAATCCAGCTTTTTTTTCACTTCCACAATATTTACTGTCATAAAAAAAATAGTTTTATAAAAGATTGTGTTGTTAGAATTAAATTCTCAAAAATGTGCAACATCTGCACTTGCTGAAAAATAGTATGACTTCTAGAGGACTTTTGGTTATTTTTTTCTTCTACTGTTGTAGCCCCCTGTTAAGGCGTCACAATATGAATATAGAGAGTCAGGTCATATGTACGAGCGATGAAACTACGTAACTAATCTCTGCTCAAAGGCAGAAAATGTCTGGCTTACATAGAGCCAAG
>JAUZSX010331665.1:0-11016 GCA_034780655.1 Idiosepius hallami | reverse complement strand
GAAGTTCTTTAGGGAGTCCTTAAAGGGTTTCATGGTAGATGTTAGGAAGAACATCAGGAAACTAGAAAGGATTTTCCACAATGAACTTCGATTGAAAACATCACCGATGATCAACAAAACCTGTCTGAATAAGGACTTACTGCCCAAATATGGTTTATTAATTTATGGCAAATAAAAAGATAAATTTGAATGGTGATTTTTGGAAAAGCAACAAATATTCAGATTAATGCATGTGTATGACACAAAAATAATTTTTTGAAAAAATTTAATTTTTCTTTTCAATATTGAAATGTTTGAATATATATCAGATCATTCTGATATTTCAATGAAAAATTAAAAATTTTTAAGGAAGAGACATTTCTGAATAATGATAATCTTAAGATATATACACACATATACTCACAGACACTCATTCTGGTTATCATTATACATATATACACACACACACACACACACACACACAGACAATTCATTTGCTGAGTGACAAAGAAACATTAAAAAAGAAAAAATTAACATAAAAAGAACTTTGCATGTGTGTGTCCAAAAACAGCTAAACAGATATTTTTGAAAATTTATACAGATGTTCTTCATGTATCTGGAAGTGTTCTTAGATAAGTTTTAATTTGAAATGCCCTTCATAATTATTTGAAAGAAAAGAGTGATAGTGCGATTAAGAGCAAAACCATATAAATTGCCATTATGACTGCATAACCATGTTGTGGGCCAGTCATCAAGCATTTGTTTCACACCAAGTGGTTTGCAGGTTTGAATCCAACTTGAATTTTGGAATGTTAAGAATATGGCGCATCATGATGAGATTCAATAAGATTAAAACAGTCTTACAGCATCATGTTAAAAGTTATACAAGACATTGTGTAGAATCATAACGTTATGATGTAATTTAAAAACGTGTATATTTTTGGCCATACCAAAAACTTTCCGAGTTATGCAGGCAACATCAAGCTATTCTGATGATAAATGAATAATTTTAATAATTAAAAACTAAAATATGAAAAAAATAAATTATTTCCGTATGTATATGTTGTGAGGCTCGGTTAAGGGCCCACATAGACTGACATGGGTAATCTCGTAATCAGGAATCACACTATTAGTAAGAAGGTACAAAGTTAATGAAAACATAGTAGCAGTAGAACTCGATCCCAGTTAGGATCTCTTCTGTCTCCAAGTATCAGTCTTACAGAGCTTTTTATATGTACAGTGGACTGGTCCACTGAGAGGTGAGATCTGGACTGGTCCACTGAGAGGTGAGATTTGGACTCACAACAACATATCAAGCAGGCGGCAAAGCAAATCAAGAACCTGGCAGCCCAATGCACCTGTCTCATACTTCTTGAACCACTGTGGGCCAAGTGAATGTGAGTGGCCGTTGCGCAAC
This sequence comes from Idiosepius hallami, assembly GCA_034780655.1. Lineage (NCBI taxonomy): Eukaryota > Metazoa > Mollusca > Cephalopoda > Idiosepiidae > Idiosepius > Idiosepius hallami. Next base: position 9,620 of record JAUZSX010331665.1, on the reverse strand, counting down.
CACAACCAACATCCACATCTTCCTCTCTTTGCATCAACGAAGATAAAGGACAAGAAGATGTATCCAATACTAGGACACGAGTGGGAGCCAGTGGCAGTCATGTATGGTTGATTAACATAGCAAATTTGTTAAAATGAATGTAGAACATTTGGCAAACTTTTCGGTCTGTTGACTACACAAGCAAAAAGCTGACAGTCATGTCTAGTGACCCTGTTCTTACGGAAGATATACGCACTCTACTGAGACTGAACACTTATGAATATAGCAAACTATTCTATATTTATATATATCATATTAACAGTCACTGTGTACAATTACATTTTGATTTTCATTTAATCCAATGAAAGTAAAAAAAAATGTATATTGAATATAACTAATTGAGACCTATTTTATAGTAAAAAAAATATATTTTTTTTTGTTATAAAAAATGTCATGTTTTTTTGTTTTTTATTTCAAGTCTGTCAAATTAGGAATTAAAACTCAATTTTAGGAAAAATTGGAAATAAAATAATATTGCTATAATGTAAGACTACTTGTTTGCATATAAAACTTTTCAAAATAAGAAAAATATTTTTGCGTTAAAAATTGAAAAGTAATCTTTTAAAAGGAAATAGAAGAAATTTGGTTAAAAACAAAACAATTATAAGTTTTCAAATAAATGTTCCTTTTTAAAGAGATTTTCAAAGTTTGATTTTTTAAAATGAATTGTCAATGTTCTAGTTTCTAAGTAACAAACTCAACAAGAAAATAATTTTATCAATATAATAAGGAAAAACATAACTTAGTAATTAATTAGTTAAGAGAATAGCATTTAACTTAGGGGAAAAAACTTTTTAAATTTATCAAAAATTCAAAGTAAACAAAAAAAAATATAATAAATTTAAGAAAAGAGATTCTAGACAAATAGATTCGTAAAGACTTGGGTAAGTGGGCAATGTGAATTGTTAAGAATTCCCATTGAAATGAAATTATTTTATTTTTAATCAAATTTAATAGAAAATCATTAAAAAGAAAAAAAAATGGCTTTTGGGTAAAGTTACATCGTAAAAACCAAATTCAAATTTTAAGTTTAAAAATTGAACTTAGTTTGAACTTTAAAAATTGAAATTAATCCTTCATTAGTTTAGACAGTGAGTGGAGTGATATTGCTACGTTGTTATTTTTAGCAGAAAACAAAGATTAGATAAATTGAATTGTTGGAGAAAAGGATATATATATATATAAGGTTAACAGAATATAAAAATCTTAATTTAAATTTGTCTTTTTAAACAAACTATAATAGCTACATAGAGAAAATGAAGTAAAAGTAATGTAAGATCTATCATATAAATAGATAATTCTATATTACAGAAAATTAAAGCAATTAATAGTGTTTTGTGTTTTTTTTTCTCCTTTTTTTTGCCTTGAACATATCTTAACCTGAGAACCAAAGAATATTTTCACATGTATTGTGCTGTATTAAATGAGTAATAAAAAAAAAAGCTTATGGGAAGAAAAAGATTGTTTCACTTAGCTATATAAAATAAAAAAAAAGATTTTAAAAAAAAGCTTAAAATGTGAGTCAAGAAATCTGCTTGAAATAATAAAAAATAATTTTTTAAAAAATGAGTGAATAAATTTGTTTTTATATAAAACAAAAGGTTGATATGCCATAAAACAAACTAACACATAATAAAATCATCAAGATCTCAAAGGGTCATCTGACCTCTATTTAAATCATATTAAAGAGAGAAAAACAAAAATATTACAATTTGATTAATAGTTTACATATAACTAAAAAATATTTAACTTTTCGATTGGATAAAACAAAATATTTATCACGTCATTTAGTTTATACATTTGTTTATTTTACAGCGAATGAACAGTTTTGGTTATCTATTGCTGAGTCAGTTTTAATTTGGGGAAAGTTTTTTTTTTTTCAGTTTTTTTTTTTGTGGGAAGGGAAAACAAGTTTTTAGGAATTGGATTTCTAAAAGAAGATCAAGAGGTTATCACAACAGAGGGTGCTATTAAAAACAAATGGTGAGACACCAAAGTGTGAAAAACTTTATCATTATTTCATCAATCAAAAAAATAGAAATATCCATAAGTCACACATGTGGGACCATGTTTCTATGCTGATCATAAGCACCTGCGATCAGATGACATACATATATGCGCATGTAAACTTTTAGCAAAATACGGATTATGTGTATGTAGGTATTTTTAATCTTGCAAAAAATTATGTTTATATACATGTCTGACAGAACCACACAATAGAAAGAATGCCGTACAAGATTAATTTTTTAAAATAATTTAAGTTCAATTTCTACCTTTAGTCAAGTGTAGTAAGGTGTATATGGGATTAAATTGTAGAGTTAAATTGTTCCTACAAGAACTACATTTCCTGAAATAGTCATTTAAAAAAAGTGAAAAAAAGAAAGGAAAAAAAAGAAAGAAAAAAAAAGCCTATTTTCATTCACAAATGTTTTCTCCAAATGGGTGTGAACACACCAAGTGTTTTCATAGCTATGGAAAAATAGATATATATTCCAGATGAGAACTCATCTTTAGTAAGAAGTGCATATTTATTCTAAAAGTTAAAATCTTGTTAGCAGTCAGTGTTTTTATGACAAGAATTCAAATAATTCTAACTGGCTTAAACTTTAAGGATAATTAAAATTCACTTTTCTTTTGCACCAATGTAATAACATTTCTTATTGGAATTTGTCGGTTTTATTTAATTCTAGAACAACACTCATAGTCCTTTCATACGGAAAACTATTATGTTTTTTTGATAAAGTTAATGATTTTATTCAACTGATTTCCAGTAAGAGATAGGAAGTTAAAAAAAAAGATTATAACAGACAAAGTAAATGGGTTTGTATCATGAATCAAAAATTTATTCAACTTTTAGTAAAAAATTAATATTTTTTTTTTTTACAGAATTTTTTCACTAGAAGAAAATACAAAAAATCCCCCCAAAAAAGTATATGTGTGTATGTGTGTGCATTTTTCTTAATTTAACAACACCCCATGTAAGAGTTTTTGGGTACAATATAAAAGAATAAGTATTCCCTGATAAAGGTGTATCTGAAACGCATCGGCCTTAATAATACTTGTTTTTTTCAAAAAGGTTTTTCTATCAAGATTTTTTCTATTTTACACACACATACACACACAAAAGTTACCATCAATAATATGTTTTCTCAGAATTTATTTGGTGGAGGGGTAATAAAATTTGTCAGAAGATAAAGGCATTTTATTTTTCAAACAAAGAATAAAAAATAAAAAATTGTAGCCTTCTTTTTTTTTTAAACATTTAAAAGTTTAAATTTCAAAATCTACACATTAAAAATACATATTCTAAATTATTTATATATATAATTATTTATATGGAGTGCCACCAAATCTTACACAGGGCCAACCTTATCAAATTATTTCAAGTTGAATCATTCAGTATACGAAATTCCTCGTTCTGCTGCCTGAAAGATTTTATCAGATCTCAAGACCTTTTCAAGAGTGTCCTAAATTTTGTGATGTATCTCAGTAATATCTTCTACTATTCATCGCTAAGTAGTGCTTTTTACTACTACTTATTATATACTTTACTTTATTTTCTTAATATTCATGCTCAAATCTTTGGGTTCTTTCGCTCATTCTTATATTGATCTAATTACAAGTTAATAAATTTAAAAAGTTACTTTTTCCCCCTAAAAAGTGATAGATGAAAAGGACTTTCCTTATACATTTTTTTACCACCAACCACTTCTTTCTGTACATTTGTGTGTGTGTGTGTGTTTGTTCATGTGTGTAACTATTATCAAAATAGAATCTATCAGTGTGAGTTGGTTTCTTTCAAAAGTTGATCTAAAACATCTCTAAAATTTTTGTACATATACACTACTAGTTACTGAATATTTTTAGATACTGCTAAATTCCTTTTTTACTGTACAGCCTTGAGAACAAAATGAATATTTTTTTATATTAAACTTTAATTTCATTACATATACATCAAATTCCAATTTTTTTTTTATTTCCATTAGTTGGTATTTGTAACAAATTCTATTATAATAAAAACTAAAACTTTTACGTAGGTGCTGGACTTGTCACTAAGGTAATTAGTATCAGGAAAGTAGTTAATGATTTTTTTTACACTAAATTCATTTTCTAAAGCATTTTTCTAAGGTAGTTAAGGATCCTTTTATAGAGAAACCATTACTGGTCGTATGCAAATTATAGTGGTCTGAATATTTTTTTTCAAACAATTGTGGTTTTATTTGTTTTTTTAAAGCTACAGGATGTAGGGTCTCATACAAACATGATCTGATTTTTATAATTGTGTACAAAATATACTCATAGCAATATAAAAGTGGTTTTCTACTTACAACAACTAATTAAATCTACTTGTAGCATTTTAGTAACACACTAGTATTCATTGCCATGGCACACTGGTATACTATGGAAGTGGTTGGGAACTACTGTTATACACACTCTTCACACATCCTAAAATGATTAAATTTTGCCTCAATATAAGAATAAGATCAACTAAGATCAACAATAGCACTTAATTTCTGAAAATATTATTCATTCCTCTAATTGAATTTTACTTTGTAACAAATCAAAAGATAAATTCAAGTTTTGTTTTATCAGAAAATAAAAGAGTTCAACCAAATTGTTATTCAAAATTAAGATGTCATTGACATATTATAAACAAAAACAGCTAAAATGAATTTTGCTAGTAAATAACTAATTCATTGCATTATTAATTTGTTTGGTTTTTATTTTACGGCATATGAACCTTTTTAGATCAAATAATGTAGAGAATAATCATTTTTAGATAAACGTATTGTTCACACTTAAGTTTTTGGAAATAACACAATGAGCATGATTTAACCCAGAGCTGGGGGAATGCAGGGATTTATAACTTTCCCAAGGGTTCAATTATGAATACGAATGGAATGACTAGGATTCAAAGTTGTGTATAATGATTCCAAAGTCTGACTGACTAGGCCAAGTGGACCTCCTCTTTATTATTTCTTTTATCATATCAAAAAGATATATTTTTATTTTGTATTTTTTAAATATCAAATCATGTTAAGTTGACCACAATAGTAGCATGATGGAAAGAAGTTATACTACAGAGTCAAAATTGCAATTCAGGCATTTCTGGTTGAATGATATAAAACCCCTAAAAATGAATATTTGTTTAAAAAAATAAATAAAATAATGTAAATTTAAAAAAGATAAAAGTTGGTAAATAGCAACTACAACCCTTCTCTTCTTAGGCTTTCTACTTATTACTGTCATCCTTTCATGTTGATTTTTACTGTCTTCTACTCATATTTTGATTATGGCAGTTAACGTGGCTCAGTGGATAGACAATTGGACTTTGGAACTGAACAACACGGGTTTGAATCCAAATTGTTCTGTGTACGTTAACATGTCGACTAATACCCTTGAGAAAGGTATGAAGCCCAATCTTCCCTCCAGCTATGGGTTAAATAGTGTAAGACTTCAACGGTGGATGTGGCGGATGATGTCCATGGTGACACAACGGCACTGAAGACGGGTGAAGGAAGCAACAGAGGATGGCCTCCAGTCGTCATGGTTCTCTCCATGCCATTGGAACCAGGTCCTTCTCTGCCTAAGGGCCGTGTGGTGATTGTGCATCAGTTTCCCCACGTTTAAAGACATCACGCACAGGCATCCTCCGGAAAAGGTCCACAGACCAATGACGGAGGACAGTCATACTCGATCACGAGTAACCGCCAATAAATGAAATGAATAATTATAGCAATAGAGAAGAACAAAATCTTTAAACAAGTTTTAGAAACATAGTTTTAAAAGTGCAAATATTAATAAAGAAATAACCAATGACCAACAATTTCTCTACTCGACATTGGCTAAAAATATTGAAAGCACAAGAAATTAATATGCAGACAAAGAGAAGACGGTGACATTTTTTAGTGGATGCCCCAAACTTATGTCTTCAAAACTTCAATATTTTTTAGAACTCCCAATTATTTTTTTTTTTCAAATCCAACCATATCTGTTTTTGCATTTTTTGTGTGTTTAACTATGTGGACTATGATCATCTTTATATTAATTAAATTGTCAAGCCTCATCTCAAGGATTCAAAAAACCTATTGAACACATTGAGTCATACACATACAAAACTATGCAGAAAAATATGACAAAATCCAATAAGTTAAACCTTTGAAATAAATACCAACAGACTTACCAAAGCAACAACACCAGACCTGATAATCAACAAAGAAAAGGTTTGGCAAATAAGCGTTGCCATCCCAACTGACCATAGACATAAAAACAAAGGAAACCAAAAAGGTTGGTAAAGATCTGAAACTGGCAAGAGAACTAAGAAATATATGAAACATAAGAACTACAGTAATACCAATTATCATTGGAGATCTAAGAACACTCCCAAAGAACTTTGGAAAGAAACAAGAAATTGGCATCAAAGGATAAGTAGGCTGTTACAGACCAGTGCACTCATAAGGACAGCTGGCATATTTAAAGCATTGGAGCATGAAAATTGATAGAAAGAAACCAGGATATATCTACTTATTCGAGCACCAAATCAAGTTAGGTAGAAGGCCATTTTTATGCGCTCATTATAATCCAGGGCTTTTGTGATCAGTATTGCCCTTCACCTAGAGGAGTTACTCTCACAGGCTAATGAGCCTTATCAGCATAATACAGCTGAAAGTGAATGTAATGGTTTTCGTTAGGATTTGAACTCTTGTAATAAGATTCCAGATTCTAATGTTTTACCACTGCTCCACCTTCACTGTAAAAGATAGAAACCAGGAAGAAGAGCAAAAAAGGTGTAAATACATATGTATATTTTAAATAAATAAAAGACCTAAATTCAAAGCCCAAGTCATTAAAGAAGGGGTAAGATGCATTATTGTAACTGACACGAAAGAGCACCAAAAGTGGATTGCCAGTCCATCTGTCTCCAGGGAGCACAGTAAGGCCCGACTGAGACAACTCAATATAGTAAAGTGAGGATACCAGGAGATGTAGGGCTACACTATCTGACTAGATGATACACAATGAGCTGGATTCCACAATGAGGCTGGTCACTAATCCTATTTAAAGGAAACTAATAGTAAGAAAACTGAAAGAACCCCAATAATGGCATAGTGAATTAATGGCCTCCATGATATTGGCAACAATACCCAGAGTAATTGGAGAAAAGAAAAAAAAACTAGTATTAGAAAACAAATGTGGCAAAGTTGTGTTTTAATGAGGTTATATCTGATTGTTTTAGGGTTGGTACTTTTATTTAATACCCATTATTATTGCTTTGGTAGAATTTAGTTTTATTTAAACTCAAATTATTTCAACACTAGTTAGTAGCAAGTAACTTAAAACTTTGAAATTTTCATAATTCAAAAAACTATTTGAATCAATAATAATCTCATAAGATTTAATTTTTTTTAAATTGTATAATAAATTATTTGGTTTCTTTGTTTAATAGTATATTAAATGCTTTTTGAAACATTCCATGAGAAAAATAAAAGATTTGTAAAGATTAATGTAAACAATTTCTTGGTATTGCTTATCTGAATTTTTTGTAGTTTTGATTATCATTCAAATTTATAAGCTCTCTGTTCTAATTTTGTTACTTTTTAACTTTTGGTTGATGCGCACTTCCGCTTTCTCCAGCTCAAGTAACATATTAATGTCAAGTGTCTTCGCTGAAAACCAAACCTTTTATTTAATCCACAAGGATAGACTATACACAGTCTGTAAGCATCAAGTAAAGTTATGTGAATGTGGTAACAAAGAAAAGTTTGAATAGTTTGAATAACAATACATCTTTTCTCACAGATTCTGACAAATAATACATAATTGTAACAGAATGATCAAAATGTCAGGTCAAGGTCTCTTTGTGATCATAAAAACAAGATAAATAAGATAAAAAGATATTCCAATTGTTTTTTTTATTATTTTTGTTGTTGTGCTTTAGAGAGTTTCATAATTTATATAGAATGTGGGGTCAAGTGATTAAAAAAAATAAAAAGAACAGTTTTAACTAATAGCAAAAAAAATTAAAAATCGAATATGCAATATGGATTAAAATAATATATAATAACAGTAATACTTATTCTATGCAAATACTAACAATAGTAAAGGTTATTAACACTAAGTCAGTATAAACATTAAGTTTATAAAAAAATGTAAATTTAGTTCTTGGGACTTTATAAGTCCCAAGAACTAAATTTACATTTCTCCAAGTGAGCGACCAGTGGAATAATAAATATTAGCATTGAATCTATTAACACTTTTTGGTGAAAAATCTTTAGATGCAGGTTCAATCCTGATTACCAGCAAAATGATATATTTGACATAATTAAACACTTGTATCCCAGCCAAGTTAAGCAGGAAAATAATCTACCTCAAAAGTAGAAATATATGGTTAAAGTTAAAAGTTTTTGTTTTGCACATTGTTTGTGTTTTATGGCATATCGAAATATAAAATAATTGTTCTTGGCATTAAATGACCTTAAAAAAAGGTCATTTAATGCCAAGAACAATTATTTTATGTACACACATAAATGTTTTTTTAAATAACACTATGTTTGCTATTTAACCCATAGCTGGAGGGAATTTGGGAATTCATACTTTTCCCAAGGGTATTGGTCCAATCATGAATGCAAAGCAAACAACTGGGATTCGATTTTACAGTAAGAAACTCTTGAAAAAATATTTTTAAAAAATACATCAGCCAGAATTTTATGCACACAACTAAGGTAAGGATAGTTGTCGAAATTTCAAAATAAAACCTAATTTTTATTAGAGAAAAATACAGGGTTATAGATTATGGCTTTTCATTTAAGAGAAAAGAATGATTCATATAAATCAATGTTGACCTAATCAGATATCTTTTTTTTTGATAATTGCTCTTTAACTTGTTTCAAATGACATTAAAACAATGAATTAACCCAATAAACTTTGTGAAGGGTTAGCTAATGTCCTTATTTATAATAAATCTTAAAGTTTTATAGCTATAGAATATCAAAAAAAAAAAAAAAACAGCAATATAGTGGTTTGTTGTATATGTGTACATGTGTGTGTGTGTAATATAAACACACACACACACACATATTTTGGTAGCAAAGCAATATTTAAAAATTTATTAAACTCAATCGATGTATGAGTTTTCAATATTTTACTTTTAATCCCTTCAATTCTAATTATTTTTCTGATATTAGTTGTTAACGTTTTTATTAATAGTATATGGTCTTGTATTAATGCTGATAGTATTCTCTACTTGGATTTCACCATCAGGAGAATACCTTTTAATATGGGTCTTATACGATGAAATACTAGAATGTAATCCATATTAAAAGGTATTCTCCTGGTGATAATGAAACCCAGGTAGAGAATACTATTCAGCATTGATAAAGTTCTACTAAAAGCACTTTTTCTTATTCATTAAATCAACATTCTCTTCAGTTATTTTAATTTCACGAGTTTCTAACCATTATACACAAACATACTTGATTAAGCGTCGGTGGAACATTGGTAGAAGCTCGGGCTCTGAGATCGTGGTACGCGAGTTCAAACCCCAGTCAAAAACCATTACATTCACCTTTAGCTGCCTCGGG
>JAUZSX010331654.1:0-11016 GCA_034780655.1 Idiosepius hallami | reverse complement strand
TTTTTTTAAATTGTCGTGAACACTAAAATATTTCAATTAATTGTCAAATATGAACAGTTAAAATTATAGAGGAATAAAAGGTGAATCAAATGAGGTATAAGTTGTTTGAACAATTACATTAAATTTAGATTAAATTTGCAGTTTTTGAAAAAATTACGCGTGCAGACTTTCTTTTTGCCGGCACTGTATATATATATATATATATATATATATATGTATGTATGTATGTATGTATCTATGTATATATATATATATATATATGTATGTATAATGTGTGAGTTTATGTAATTCTGGATTGATGACTCATTGGAAAGTATATGACCGAAAAGATGATCATCATGATAAGTTAATAATATTTTGGGGAATGGGTTTGATCTGTAAAGATTAATACATTAACCATGAGTATAATCACATGTTAACTAGTGGTGTCCAACATTTCAGTTTTTACTCTTAGTAGTTATATCTCTAGAATGTCATTAAAAGCAACATATCCAATCCAGTACAAATGATATGATTTGTACAATTTGCACAAAAATCTGTAATTTTGTTTCTGGTCTCAAGTGACACAAAATGGTGGGTGCAAAAACATCAAATTACTTAGACTTGGCTGATTGTGTGGCTGTTCATCTTTTGTCAACTTTATTTATAATAACTTTGTGAATTTGCTTCAGGATTGATGAATTGCCAGAGACAAATAAGAAAACACCATGCAAATTCTTTCAATATTGCATTATTTATGAGGAATAGTGAATTCTTAAATAAAGAATTTATTGTTTTGTTAACAATGAAGAGATGATAAAGATATTTATCAAAAATGATTCGACTTGGCATTAAATCACTAAAAATTATTCTACCATTAAAACCAATCAAAATTCTGATTCTAATTTTGTGATTAAAATAATTTTAATTAGTTTAAGCCTAGAATAAAATTTTTGTATATTCCACTTTATTTCTTGTTGATCAACTATATTGAAAGAATCTTCTTTTGAAAATGTTAAATATGCTTTTTTAAATATTTGTAGTTGTATTTGAAAACAATAGCTTAAAATTTATGACTTTGATTATAGAATGAAAAACACTTTGTTTTTTTTTTTATAACTTTTCATCTATTTCTAATTTTCATAATCTTTTGTTCTCTATTTTCGTCAGATTCTTAAATTTGGTTCTTCTCTCTTGTGTGCTCCCCCCTTCTTTTTTGCATCTTGTTTTTTTTTTTAGTTGGAGACTTAAGCCTTGCATGAAAAATTGTTTTCAACATTTTTTTGAAGGTTTACAACCTCTGTATATCATTTAAATAGAATTTAAATAGAACTTCTATATTTTAAAGTAAATGAAGCCACTTTCTAATTACTATTTTTGTATTTAATTTTGTTTACATTAAAAATTTGACAAAAAAGTGAAACACTTTAATAAAATTACAATGAATAATAGCAATAATATGGAAGAAAAGCATCAAAACATCCCAACCGGGACCAATTGATATTGTAATTTTATTAAACCTAAAATAAAATCAATAAATCTATTTTTTGCAAGTATTTGACTTAAAAATAGATTTTTTTTAATGTATCGGTATATTAAGCTGTGTATGGTGTTATGCCGGTGTCATAAGGGAGGGATGTCTTCTCATACTCTCGCAACTGTTAATAATTTACTACTTTTAGCCCAAAGTCAATGTTTATAAAAAGGAATCAAGATGTAGTTTCGATTTGATGTGTGGCTGGTCTTTGTCGATTCTTCCTTCTTTGCTTTTTCATGTGGATTTGTAAAAGGCTTTCTTTGTTGGCTTTTCGGGAGAAAAAATAATTAAATTAAAATCATGCACTGATTAAAATCAAACGACACATGAGTCATTTAATTTTAATTTACATCAACTTATGCTAATAATTTCTATAAGGAGAATCCAACAAATGCCTCAAAAACATTCTTGATTGATCAACCTTAATTGTCAAATAGATTTAAATTAGTTTACAAATAAATTTGATGTTTTAAGTTATTTCAAGAAAAAAAAAAGTTTTATCAAAAAATTATCTCCCTTCTCAATTTGGACTTATTCCCAATCTTATTCTAGCAATGCCACATTGATAAAAGGTCATTTTTAAAAAAATTCTTTATCAAATCAATCAAAAGACACAAAGAGATAAAGTAATCGTTAATGCCTTAGTTTTGTTTATGAACCTAATTATCAACACCTGAAATATTTTGGAATAAGTTGTAAACATTTTTAGTGAAATGTTAATATTAAAACAATCCAAACAAATATCAATTCCTAAAAAAAGCTGAATTTTACATCAACTCAAATGTTTTGAGGATAACCTTGACGATGAATTGAAGTCTAAATGAAGAAACACATTTTTTATATCTAACCCTAAATTTTTATTTTAAAATTTCTAAATGTATTTCATTACAATAATCAATAGTATTTATGTATTTTACACTTTTATTATTTAAAAAGAAATGATTTTTCATCTTTTAAAGATAATTTCATAACAAAAGGCTTAAAAGAAATGCTTTTTCTTTAGTTAATCAAACCAACCAGGCTCCCATTTTGTTTTCTTTAATAACTAAACAAATCACATTTTCCTGTTTCATTTTGATGTTGTACCTTAAAAACAAAGTTCAATTTAGCTTCTCCAAATTAAAAAAAAAAGGTTAACAAATGCAATAACAAAGTAAATCAAATGATATTTATTAATTCTTTTAAATTCCTACTAAAGTAAATCAAAAGAAGAAATAAATTGCATTAATCTCTTCATTTACAATCAGAGTTATTAGGGATTAATAATTTTGGTTTTTTTTTTGTTTTGTTTTTTTTATTAAAAATGATTAGCAATAGAGATTTTGATTCTAAAAATGAATCCAAAAATTGGAATGGTAAAATATGGAATAAATTATTTAATAGAAATAAACTTTGACATTCACAACAAAAAATAACAAGAAAAAGAAACTGATAACCTAACAATATTTCTCAACATGTTTTCCTTCTTTTTTATTTGTCACATTATAATTTCATTTCTTTTTTTAATTATAATTTTATTTCTTTTACATTATAATAGTTTTTTTGTTGTTAATTAAAAGTAATTTAGAAGAATAAAATACAAATTGTTTTTAATTTGTTTATTTTGAAGTTTAACTTCATCTTTTATAAAATCTTAATCTTGAATTCTATTGGCTTCTGTTTTGTTTTTTTTTAAATAAATGATCGAAATACAAAAAAAATATGAAATTAGTTTAATAAAAGTAAAAAGAAAAGAGAATGAAAAGTTAAATCTATGACAAAATAATGGAAAATTTGGGGTTGAAGGAATATTTTCATTCAATTATGAGAAAATAATAAAAATATTTTTGATGAGAGATTTATTAACTGTTTTAAAAGTGGATTAATTTATTTTTATATTTATTAGAAAACATACAAAATTTGAGTTCAGTTCTCATTTTAATCATAGTGTTAAAATGCTGTCTCATTAAGAACTCTTTTACAATATTAATTATTCATAAATACCTTGTATACAATGTATGTAAATATGATCTAAATTGTAAATTTAATTTTAATATGATTATTTTCATTTTTATATAAAACTAACTTATTCTTTGGAATATTATTGAAAATTATTTTGTAGAAGATGATATATGTTTCATAATTAATGTTTCGAATAAAGATTAAAACTGAAAATAAAGTTGATAATTATTATTCCTCTTGTTTTTTTTTCTTTTATTCATTTCAATTTCATTAAGAAATATTCTTTTCTAAAGATTAACTCAAAACATATTTCAAAACATATATCAAGAGATTTTTCTCCAAATGACAAAAGTATTATTATCAGTGAAAATAGACTTGACTCCATTGCTTTAATAAAATTCAATAAATAATATCTTTTTATAATTTGAATTTAACTACACTAAGAATAGGTGTTATTGACATGTGCTGTACATTCCTCATAATTTTACAAGCAATTTATCATTTTAGATAAATTGTATTTATTATTGAAAATTTTCGTTTTACTAATTTTAATTGGTAAATTTTTGGTAAAATTTAGCATTATTTAGCAAAACCAGATAATTTTGAAATAAAATCAGGATTATACAAAAAGAATAAAAATATAATTGCACTGTTTCTGAAATTTGATTAGAAAAAAAATTTAAGTATTTCTGAATATTTGTTTGATAGAAAATATTAATAAGAAACAAAATAAAAAATCTCTGAAGTTGATTCACTTTTTTTGTTGCATTTGTTTAGAATTTCAAAAATTTAATTTTCAAGCTAATTTAATGCTTTTTACAAATGTTCTTTTGATTCTCAAGTAGCAAATCTATGTGGGATCTTTTCTACTAAACATCCTCCTCCTCCTCTTAACAAACTATTTAAGGCAAAGTGAAAAGAGCAAAATTGATTTTGTAATTCTGTGACCTTCCTCTCTATTTTCAGATGGGAAGGAGAAAGGCACAGAAAATGTTGCGGGACAGAAAACGCCCCCCAAATCAGAACCGTCATCAGATGATGATGGAATTCTAGAAAGACTCAAGCGTAAAATCTTTGGTTAATTAAGCATGAAATTAGGACCAGTTACACAAAATAAAAACAAAAAACAAAAAATAGGTTCGTCATAAGTTTACTACCTTTTTTTTATTTATTTCTTTTTTTAAATTTTCTTCTTTTGTTATTTCTCCGCTTCCCCTTGCGTAACATAATTTTGTTTGTTTTCAAGAATCACATTATTATGATTATTATTATGATTATGATTATTATTATTAACCCTTCTGCCTATAAAGATCAATTCTTTCATAACAATTGTTTATGATTAAAAAAGATGTGAAATTTTCAACGTGTCAGCAAATTTGATTGAGATCATTCCCTTTCTGATCAAGTTATTTAAATCATTGTCCTTTGACTCTTGAAAATTGAACCTTCCATAGTTTTTTTTTAGTTATCATTTTTAAATATCAAATTCTAGTGAATGAATTTATTTGATCTTTTTTGAATTTTAATAAAATTTTTGATAATTCTTAAAATAATTTGTGTTTTGTTCAGCGTTTTGCATGTATGGATGTAATGGGCAAAATGATTTAATTCTTTGCTTTTTTAAAAAGAAAATTGTGGCACTATAAATATTTATTTTATAGAGTGTTGTTAAAAAAAAGAAAATATAATGTTATAAGTAATCTTTTAAATTACTTGTAAAAAAAATCAACTTTTTATTTGAAATATTCTTCATTTCTAAAAATGTCATTTTTTTATGGTTTGACTTAGAGAAGAAACAAAATAATAAAGAAAATTTTTTGTAAAAAGATTTTTGCTTAGTTTTAAGGTTAATAATAGATTTTCATAATCTTTAAAAAAAAAAATCAATGGATAATCTTTTTCTATTCTGATTTTGGTGTAATTTTTTAAGATTAACAATTCATATTTTTCCAAACTCTTTGATCTAGATGTTGTGTATATAAGGCTCTTTGTGTGTATACATACATATAGACTTCTGTTGCTTACTTATTTGTACATTGTTGCTCTAAGTTTAAAATTTTTTTTTTATTTTGTTTACATTATAGAATAAATTAAAAATGTTTGATATACTTTGAAATTTTCATAAAATTGCAAAATGGCCAAAAGTTGTTTCAAACAAATTTGACAAAAAAAAGGAATAAATAAATTCAAAGTTTTAAAGGGAAGAAATCTATATGTCGATTAGGGTGCCAACTAAGTATTCACAGGCCATCTTTTCTCTTTGTAGTGGGGGGGGACATTTGGCTAAGTGTTTATGAGTTGTTCACTCCCTGTTTTTCTTATGATATCATATCAACAACTTTCCATTGAAAAAAAAAAAAGATTTTCTATTTGTTTTATTACTAAGCTATTTCTTTCAATGACATTTTAACACACACACAAAGAAATGTAACTAAGGAAAAGAATTGTCTCCACTGTTTGGTGTGAGGCAAAGGAAATAACCCACCCTTAAGACCGCTGGGTGGAGCTATGCCCCAGAAACGATTATATATTTTGAATTTTTCTTAGAAGAAGAAAATTCTTTTTTTTCTTAGAAGATAGTCTTGCCTGGAGTCTTGGAGAGAGAGAGAGTTGGGGCCTCGTGGTCTGAGAGACTAGAGAGGTTTTTGTGGGCTGCTATGTCCTGAGGCGAAGATAGAGACTTGTTTTCAGACTTCAGAGACTTTGGGGACGTTCCATACAAAAAGACTCTACTTCACACACTTGTAATCAGCTAAAAAATAAAAGTGCTAATATATTTTTTTTTAACATAGGAATTTGTTCTTTGTAAGTTCTTTCTATCTTGTGGATCAGCCATCGGGAGTGACTAGTTCATACTTTCCTTTAAAGAAAAACATAATTAAGAATTGTTAAAGTTTCTATTATAACTAATATATTAAAATGAAATTTAAAAAATGTTATCATATTTTATGATTTTTCCTTTTTTTTAAAGAAAATATCATACTGTATATTCCCAATGTAATATATTTTATGAGAAGAATTGCTATTATATTTTTTATGGATAAACTTTTTTATTTAAATTTTAGATTTGTTTCGTCATAACTTCAACCTTTTAATAAAATTTAGAAAAAGAAAATTCTTTTTTTTTAAAAAAAAACTTTTATTAATATTCTAAAAGATTTTGTAAGTTAAAATATGAAAATAGCAAAAATGATTTTAAAGATACAAAATTATTTTTGCTATGGATCATTAAAGTTTGTCTAATCATTTCAAGAAAGATATAAAAAAAACCTCTCACCAACATAAAGACCTTCTCAATACTGAAGTGACTATTTTAGAAGGAAAAGGTATATTTTCACATTTACTGGTCAAGCAAGGAATAGCTGAATAGAAAATGATCAAATAATCCATCAATTTTTATATTTCTCTGACTTTTTTTTGTCTTGGTAATTCAATTTATAAAGTTTTAAGCAGTTTTAATATGATATTCCCTTGTATTTGTCCAAACACATTTGAATTTGATTTTTTTTTTATAAAATATGTCCTTCCTTCTTTATCAATAAATCCATTTTATTAAGGGAAATTTTATTAATGTTGAAAGAATTGATTAATTCTTTGTATTTTGTCATAAAATTAGATTTTTTTTAAAGTAATTATTTGTATTGAAGGTTTTAATATTAATGTAAGATTATTAGATAAGCAAAAACAACAAATATTTCATCAAAATTCCATTTTTATTGGGTTATTATCAATGACTTTTTATAGGTAATGATTTACTGGTGTCCAGCTTGTTACTGATTAATATTTACTGTTGATTTGAGTTAATATTCAAGTTCAAGGAAAATCTTACAATTAGTTAGAATTGGATTTTAATTTTTTTAATAAATATGTTGAGTCGTTTTAAAGAAATTATAATTTATATTTTATCTTTAAGAACTTAAACAAATTTATTTTTCTATAAACTTATTTCTTTACTTTCTCTGATATATATATATGTATATATGTTCTTTTTTTTTACAGGGCGTCAAGTGATGGATGATGATGACGGCCAGGTATCACAAATAAGGGACATCGTAAAAGACCTTCATGATGATAATGATAGGAATTCTGATAAGAAGGAAAAAGATGCTCTATGAAAATTAGCTTTTGTTTAGATTGTGAATTGTTTTCCCTAAAAAGATTGTCTTCAAATATGAAAACTATCGTTCAGCTGATGTAAAGTTCTAAAAACAAATGAAGAAAAAATGCTACTAAAATAATCTTAGAAAAATATTCTACAGAGAAATGATGAAGTGGTATGTGTTTCCATATACAGAAAGAAATTAGCATGAAAAGTTTATGTGCATTTTGTTACCTCAATAATTTTGGTTAATTTTCTAGTTTTAAATATTAGTTGTCCTGTTGAAGCAATAGCTAACATTTAATCCTGCATATAGACATCCTTATTCATTTATCTTGGTTTCTATTGATGTTCATTTGCTTGCATTCACTGGCACACAAATACTTTTGGGACAAATGAAAATCAACAGATTTTTTAACTTTATCCAAGTTTATAAATGAATGCGAGCCAATTAAAAGAAGAAATGCTCAGAATTAGATTTAAATCTTGGCCATAAAGAAAAAAATATGTTTAATATAGATTCATAAACTTTAATTGACTTAAAAAAAATTTTTTTCCATAAATTTAATATCACTACTGTCATGTTTAAAATTTGTTTAAAAAGAGATTTTATTCAGAAAAATACTTCCTGGCATTAAAAAAATAAAGAAAAAATGCTACAAAGAAATTAAAAAAAAATAAGTTTAAAACAAAATAAATCAAGAATAATAAATTTGATATTCTTTTATGGAGAAAACTATAAATAGCAAATATACAATTCTGTATTGAATGGTTATAACATTCATTGAAATATAGATTTTTGTTCATTATATTCAAATTTGTTTCATTATTTATTTTTTTTTTTTTACATAGCTTAAATTAACAAAGCCAGAAAGAAAAATAATTGAAAAAAAATTGTAGCACTTTTTATGAATTTCAAATAAAAATTAATTTAGAAATAAATTGATTTTCATTTCAATTGGATTATTTCTTTATTGAATGTCATTTTTTTTTAAGTTAACCAATTTCAATTTCCAAATTTATTCTTGTGTTAAACTAAAAATGTTTTAATTCTTAAAATAGATGATATTTAACCTTTTCTTTTTCAAACTTTCTTTTCCAGATTCTATAAAAACAAACTAAGCTGCACAGAGCATATTTATTTACTGATACCAGTATATCTTTCTATCTATCTATATATATATATATAGATATATAGGGAAAAGAACCAATTAGCTATAAACAAAAAGAAATAATATACAAAGACTGATATTAAGTAAAATCCACACTGATTTCATACAACAGATCAAAAAGAAGAAAATTTATCAGAATTATGACATTGTTTTCATGCAAAACAGGTTTACTCAGTATTAAAGTAAAAATAGCTTGTCATACAGACATTAAACGATTGTTTAGGAGGTTAAAGTTTAAATCTCTAAACATCTTTTTTTTTTCCATTAAGTTTTTTTTTTTAACAAAATTATTGAGTTTTCCATTTGCCTTAGAATTTTGTGCCTTTCTTTCTGGTCTAGGGTGAAATGTCATTTTTAGTAGTTGAAAGAAAAACAAAACTTCTGACCAAGCAGAAGTCTCACTTTAAATAACTGAATATAAAAAATAAAAAACTCCTCAAAGCAAACAGAAAATCCTTTTCAGTCTAGAATGTTCCTCAATTGCCATTCTTTGTATTTCTATGTAGAGCATATAAATTGATTTGTGTTGACGACAATGAGTTTTTCAAGATTTTTATTACCTCTGACAAGAGGGCAATGTGTTTGTTATTGATGCTTTGTGTCTTTGTTTCATTCAAGTTTCAATTTCAGAAAGGTGAAGAAATTCACTCTCCCTCAAATATGGAAAGGCCTAAAGGATGAGGCTATAAGCTTAGAAGGGTTGTAGCAGCAGGGCAGACGATAATATAAAGTATACTATCATCTACCTTGCCGCTGATGAAAAAATAAAGAGAAAAGGGATAAATGCGTGATATAAAATTGAGTAACAAGGAATAAATGACAAAATCAAAAATATTTTAAAAAGAATAACAAGTAGAATTTATTAAAGTAGTAGTTGTAGTGTTGAGAAATGAATGTTCAAACAGGAAAGTGTTTTGAAATGTGATTTTTGTGTTGTTACGAAGGAAAGTTATTTGTGTTAAGATAAGTTGTTTGTGTTATGAAGAAATATGAATGTTAATGCTTAGTCAAAAGAGTTTACGAAAAGATTCGTCCATAAATATTTTTTTGCTGTGGACGAAATGTTGGTGCAGTCAGTGCATAAGTTTAGTTTAGGAAATGTGACAGCGCGATGTCTTTAGTTGATAGCGATGGTGATGATGCTTGTCGAAAGTTGGTGATGAGCTGCTGCCGAATCATTGTTGATTTTGAAGTTCAGTTTTACAATTATCCTTCAGGGATAAAACTGAAAATCTTTTCTTTGAAAAGATAGTTGATGATGATGGCGGTGAAGTAGAAAAATGCTTGAGTGGGTCTTCTTAGGAAGGCCGCCATGATCCCCACTGACTGAGCGGTGAGAATTTTAGACTTTTTATAAACTTAAGATGGGCTCAGGATTTTTGGCGGAAAATTGTCTTGTTGAAAACGTCTGCTGGACGAAATTAGAAGAAAAGCCGTATTAGGTAAAAAGGGTTGTAACTTTTGAATCTAAGATCGCCATTGGCTGGAAAATATATTTGAAAAATATTTAATTTAAATGAAGTTTTTCTTTCCTTCTTCTTTCCTTTGTGTATAAAAAAAATATCCAAATATTTTTCGAATTTATTTTTTTTTTTAGAAAATAATTATTTTAGAAAAATGGAGCGGAGCGACAGTATTAAATAAGATGAAATTTTGAAGAATTTTTGGAGTATTTGGGTATTTTTGATGTCTGTAAAAGTGACTAATCCATTTGAGTTGAGAATTGCGAAATACTGCTGTATATAGTTAAACCCGTGCTTGCAGTGATTGAAAATGTTAAAGTAAGGGTAGTTCTCTAGATGTATAAGTTGCAGACACTGAAATCAAAATACAATGTAAATTGTTAAAGATAATCGCCCAAATCCCTCTAGTAATAGTTTAAGTACGGTAAATTGGTTAAAGAGTGTTAACGTGAGAAATTCAATTATATCTCCATCAATTGATCAAAAAGCTAAACATGATGCCAGGTAACAAAACTAACCATCCATCCAGCAAACCAACCAAGTTGAGTAATTTTGTTTATAGTTTGAAATAGCAATAAAAATTAAGCAAAAAATAATAAGTGCATGTATTATTAAACAAAAACAAACCTGACGTACTCTACGTTAAGTACGATGGGTCAGATTTGTTTAACGTACTTCAAAGCATCCCAGACATTAACAAAATTGGATTTCCAAATTCTCCCTTATAAAGAGATTCCCATACGAAGAGATGTAGTGTTATTATTTATGTAAGACGCCGGAACAAGATTAAGAAGGGAACTGGACGTTAGGAGAGGGAGACGACAC
>JAUZSX010331643.1:0-11017 GCA_034780655.1 Idiosepius hallami | reverse complement strand
TCTCAGAGTCTATAAGGAACATACGTAACCGAAAGCCTTCACTACCTAAAGGCTCGCTTCGCTCGCCTTGGGATTAACTCTTTTTTCTTTCGTTTCATATTTTCAGTCGCTTCAAGTTCGTAGTCACGGTGCTGATAGCAGAACAAAAACAACAGGATTTGATAATTAGCCGGAAACAACTTCACTCAGTAGAAGCTGATGCGAGTGCTGAGGTGACATATAGAAATCCTTCCTTAGTAGCCCACGCTTATATCGTGGCCTTCTATCAAGAATAACAACAATAATAATAATAATAAAAATGCATTTTTATATTGTTAATAATTTGGATTACTGGTCTCAACTTGTTTTTTAGACAGACTAGAGGTAGCATTTTTTGCAAAGCGGGTTAATTTTATTTGTGACAATGTATGAGTCATTCGACCTAGACTTTAAATCGAATTACTTGATCTTGGTGTCTATAATGATTACCGCCATCATTAAGTTTATAAGCTTAATTTCAATTTGATGGCGATAATTTGAAACTAATAAGTGAAGCATGTATGGTCCCTCATGAGTGCACAGTGAATGGAGCATAAAAAATATATTTTAAACAGAAACGTTAATTAGCTCCCCAAAGGGGTATTTTTAGCCAAAAAAAAAAAAAAATGTCCCGGGAGATGCGAACCTTAATTTTGTCACGTTCAGAAATACTGAATTTATATTTGGCACAATTCCCTCTACTTCTTGGCTAAGTTACAGAAAAATCTAATGGATGGATCAAAAGTTATGGATCAAAAAGTGTCATTATTGGCTATTTGGGGGTGTTTTTGACCCATTTAAGGCCCTTGGGGATGCAAGGAGAATTTTAGTATTAATTTTTTTTACAATGCACCTCTACATATAGAAATACAACTTGTGGTAAAATTTTAGAAAAAAAGTAATGGACGGTTATCCGGTAATAGTCCAGATACACGCCACTGAAAACAATGGTTCTTCTGATAAATTGAGGGCAAAAAATACCACTATTGAGGAGTTTGTCCAATTTATTCTATTTTGCCAGCTTCATTTTAATAAATGCTAGCAGCGATTACTGGCATGTAAAGTCGAGTGTTTCTAGGTCCAAAAAAATTTGTATGTAACAATCAAAAGGTTTAACATTAATTGGAAAAACTTGGCATCTTTTGTTTCCTTCAACTATTTTATTTTTACTATAACAAATTCTAGTTTTCACGTTATGTTAAATTATTGGATTTTTTTAGTCAGATTTAGTTCATTTAGTTAAGCTGAATTGACCTGTGAATTCATGAAAATTAAATATTTTTACTAAAAATAAAAAAATTGTTCTTATTCAATTAAAGATTACAGTATTTTTTCTGGACTTGGCCTATTTAACCATCAGAATGAACAAATCAGCAAATTTAATTTTTTGATTGTATTCACTTGTAAGGTGAATGAAACGAAAGATGCAGGGTGCAGACAAAATTTCTGATCAAATTAAATTAAGATGTTATTTTTTCCCCTAAATTTGTCTAATTTTGACTCATGGCCTTTGCAGATATATAAATTTCAAGTCTCTTAAAGCAAAAGTGGGCCAAAATTTTTCAAGAAACCTTCCGTGGCGTAGTAAAGATCTTCAGGGGAACACTTGAAGAAATAACTGCCGCAATACTAAAAAAAAAAAAAATAATCCCATAGAAATGTTAAATGGGTTACTATGATATTGTGTGATAATTTTTGTTTGATTTCATCCTTTAGTTGTTAAATTAACATTTTTATAAGATCGGTAAATTTCTTTGCACCCTGTAGTAATGATGCCCCATTATAATCCCCAAACCAGGTGGTTGATTTGAGGCAGAGTGGCTATTTGTCTACAAAGTTACATTAAACAATAGGAAAATGCGTTTAGGTTATTTCAAAGACTAGTTACTGTGCCAAGATTCCTTGCTGTACTGAAAAATAGATCAAGGGCATTATTTATGAAAACCATCTCATAAGGTAGAATTTTTTCTTGTTCTCCTTGTTATTGAGCTTTCGTGTGCATGAGATATTTTGTCAGGTTTGAGATAGTTTGCTGCTGATATAGCGTAGAAAAGAACAGGAAGCAATAAATAGTTCTTGGAATGATTTTAAAGTTTTATTTTCTAACAATATAAAACAAAAATTTCAAATTAATATTTTCTTTATTCAGTAGCTTTGAATTTTAAAAAATGTCAATAAAAAGATTGGAACATTTAAAAATCCTTATCAGGCATAAAACTTTGTGAAGATCAAATGAAAATTATGAGCAGCAGTGAACACCATTCTCACATAGAAAAAAAAATGATGTATAGCTTCAAGACTGATGACTATCACATTTTTTTAAACACATGTAACTGATAATAATCGTTAGGAAAAAAATGTTAGAAGCTCCTAATGTTTGGTATATGATGAAGGAATATTATTTGTGAAAGCAGTAGTTTGTTGCTGTTGTAAATCAGTTGGCTGCCATCAAGTGTGAAAGGTTAACAGGAATAAAATAAAGACCAAATAAATGTTGCATAGTCTCAAAATGGTGTTAAATGGCCTCAAATTAAAATTAACAAAGAAAATCCATTTCTAGATTTTGTAGCTAGTTATTACTTTTTCTTTTTTCCATACGAATTTAGGTTGAAAAAAAAGTTTTAAAGTCCATCATAAGAGGGGGATTAATCTATTTCAGCTAATACATTGATTTACATGTCATACATCTTCATATAAATAAGTATCTAGCTGGGTCTTCATAAAATGTTATTAGAACCATAACTTCTTTTAAAATATTTATCATCAAAAGAAATTCAAATATTTATAGCCTAGATTTCCTCCATTTGATGGCCTTAATAAATCCTTATTTTTAAGTTGTATGAAATCTAATTTTGTACATGAATAAATTAAAATGACAAATCTTTAATCTCTTAAAAGAACATAATGTATTTCAAATGATTTAAACAGTAAAATTCTTAATGAATTTTTGTTGTAAATTATTTTTTTAACAAAAGTGATAATAAATCTCAGTCAAATCTTACTGAAAAGCTAGTATGTATATTAAGACTTTCTTCTGTCTACTATGTTTATTCTTGCAGTTGATTTTAGAAAACTTATGTTACAATAAATTTAATATATGGTTGAATAAGATGGAAAAAGTTCAAGGAAATTCTCAATTTAGTTTGCTTGTGCAAACTACATTTCTTTAGAAGGTGAAGAAAGAAAAACATCTCTCACCACCATTTTTTGCTCACCATACTTTATTGAAATTCAGCAGTAAACGTCACTCAAGTTTTGCTATCTTCAACTTTGTTTAGATAGCCTCTATAACAAAATTTATACCTGTTGAACTGGATGAAAAAAAAAAAAAAAAAAAAAACATTCAATTTTTTCCTATTTAAGATTTTTTTTTTTTGATTCATGAAATTCAAGTTACATTATGTAATGCTATCATTCATGGTTGAGCATTTTAATTCAACATTGGTCATAAATAGAATCAATGCTTTCTGTAAAAGTCATCCATACCATAAGATTTAACTATGTAACAGGCATTGCATAGTACCAACATTTATATCTTCATACATAAAGTTGAATAGCTATTTGCAGATAAATTTTTTAACTAATTTTGTTGCTCTGGAAATATGATTTTAATTTGGTCAGAGTTAAAGGAGATTTTATGCTTTCTTTAAAAAATAATGTCATGCAATTGAATATGTAGGTTGGCAATCCACACAATAGTTTAAAAAGATCTAATAACAGCATGTATGACATTATTCTAACAAAAAGTAAATATTATCACAGTATAACTAAAAATATAAAAGGAAAATTAATAAACATCTAAATATAATTCCATTTTATTGCCAAATATTGGTAACACTAATATTAAAGCTTTTTTTTAAAGATATACTCACACACCCATATATAAGACAGAAGTTGAAAGGTTTTGCATTTTTTTTCTAAAATATTTAATAATGTTCATAAATGAAATAGTCAATACAAATATTTTATGTTTCTCCAAATAAATTTATTTTAATGGCAAAGTTTGTTGATATAAACAATTGCTGAACACAATTATTCATTCAGTAGTTGATATAATAATGGTTGTCACTTTAACAGTACAGAAGTTAAAATCAAGGTTGTCAAATTTTCTATCCAGATAGAGGTACATAAGAATGGCAATATAATCAATGCATATTGAAAGTTTTGCAGCATTAAAGAGACAGTTTCCAATCCAATAGCATAAATTCTTTTACAGATAGACATTTTTTCCAATTACTAAAGTTGACATTTTTTATTGTTTTAAGGAGTCAGTAACCTGCTAGTTGGTCATTTTAAAAGTAAGTTACTAAGACTTCCGTTTTTCCTAGTATTTTAGAAAAAGGGATCAATAGAAAATGTAAACATTATAATGTTTTCGAGAAAGAGATCTGTGAAGTTTTAAAGCTCCAAATTAGGGTTGGCAATAACTAGTGTTAAAAATCTAATGAAAGACAAATAAAATGTTTTGCTTCAAAGAACCAATCAATAACATAACTCAATTTATCATTTGAATGCTTTAACATATTTACAAAAAAAATGTTTATTCTTTGGGTTTCTTTTTCATTCAAAAAGCTTTTGAGTTTAGTATTTAAAAGAAATTATCAAAATTAGTTTTTAATGGAATATTTTTCAAAAAGATTCTATAAGTAAAGAAAAAAGAAAATAAAAAGCAAAAGATGACACAGCAGAATAGAGTCAGCATTAAACAAATACTAAAAAAACAAAAGACAAATAGAAACAATGAAAAGAAATGAAAATGTGATTCAGCAAGGATGAACATTAAAAAAAAAATTCATATTTCTTTTTCTATTCCTTGTGATTCATTTCCTTTGGGAATATTCTCATCTGGATTTTTCCCCTCATTTGGCTGGTTTCCTTCCCTTTTAAATACTTTCTTTTGGATTATCCACTTTCATTGTTTATTAAAGCTCTTTCTTCTGAAGTATCTAATACATGCTTCTGTCCATTCTCTGTTATATTTTTATCTTCATCAGCAACATCATTGTTTTTTTCCAAAATTGCATCCTTTTCTAAGTTTTCTTCCAATACAGCTGTGTCATCTTCTATGTTTTCCTTCATTACAGCTGCATCCTCTTCTTCGTTACATTCTAAAACAGCTGCATCCTCCTCTTCATTACATTCCAAAACAGCTTTATCCTTCTCTTCGTTACATTCCAAAACAGCTTCATCCTCCTCTTCATTACATTCCAAAACAGCTTCATCCTTCTCTTCGTTACATTCCAAAACAGCTTCATCCTTCTCTTCGTTACATTCCAATACAGTTGCATCCTCCTCTTCGTTACATTCCAATACAGCTGCATCCTCCTCTTCGTTACATTCCAATACAGCTGCGTTCTCTTCGTTACATTCCGAAACAGCTGCGTTCTCTTCGTTACATTCCAAAACAGCTGCGTTCTCTTTTTCATTACATGCAAACACAGCTGTGTCCTCTTCTTCGTTACATGCCATTACAGCTGCATCCTCTTTTTCATTACATGCAAACACAGCTACATCCTTTTCTTCGCTTTCCTCTAATTCAGCATCCTTCCTCTCAATCTCACTTTTTTCATTTTCCCCTGCATTATCCGCTGTACCCACAATTTCTTCCTTGCCAGTCTGTCCTAAAGCTACAGTTGGTTTTACTCTTATGATACCATCTGAACCTACAATGCAAAATTAGAATGAAACAGATTAAACACACTTTTTTTTTCTAATATTAAAAAAGGTTTAAATCATAACCAGTTTTCAATAGGGTACTTATAATCTAACTTTAATATTAAGTTCAGGAAAAACTTTATGCACATTACTAAAACATGCAAGAATTTGAAAACAATTACTTCACTATTTTTCAAAATAATTCAATTTTTTCATGAATAAAACTTTTGGTAATTTTCATATTGGTTCAAGTTCTCTGATACAAAGTTGATGTCTCCAACCATTTGGCACAAGTTCAAAATACAAGATTATTTCGAAGTTACAGAGAGTGAAAATCAATACATTTTTAAATTAACTATATTTTGTAACAGATCAAGAAGCCTTATAAATTTTAGTAAATTGATACTTGCTTCAATATTTATTGACCAATTAGACACTTTACATATGTTACAATTGGTTTTCAGACGATACGAAAGCTTTTTTTCTTTTACTAAACTTATGAAACTATTTTATCTATTTAATTCCTATTAAATGAATTTTAGCGTTTCCAAAAATAAATTTTAAAGATTGACTTGACACACTGAATATTCTTCATTATTGAATAGAACATAGTTTTTTTGGCATTTAGTAGATAAAACGACTAAATATTTACCACTTGCCATGGCCCTGATCTGGCTGTGAATAGTCCGGGACATTAGGTTTTAATTTCTTTAGTGTTTAATTATATATAACCTTGCCAAATTTAAATGATCAGTGGAGAAAACTTCTGATAACGCTTGCATAACTTTTGGCAAGAAAGCTTTATTCGAACATGGTACAACACACACACAACACGATTGCCATAATCTTTCTATTTATGATTTTTGCTTTCTGGAGTTCTTATATTGACATGGTGAAAAGTTTACCACTCTTTTTCTGGACTACTTGACAGGTGAAGTAGGAACTCTATTTGGCAAATGTCTGGCAGATGCTATCTTGTTTTTTTGGTATATGACCACGTTAACAACAGTTGTGGTCTTCAGGTTTATTGGTTGAAGACGTCTACTCTCTCTGCAGAAACTTTAAGAAACTTGAAAACCTTTGCCAAAATTCTCTTTAAATAAGCAGTTTTCAACCTATGAACATAGACATTTCTCATGAAAAGGTTTATTACATGTGAATATTTGTCCATGGATTATAAAGTAGAAGCAGACCTTTCAACAAACCGTATAAATGTGATATGGCCATCGTAAACAAAATGATCAACACAGTGAGTTCAAAATTCAAACCTATTAAGCACAAGGCAGACAAATTGATTTATAATGCCTCAGATGCTACACGACCAGTGCAAAACAAAGCACTGCAGTTGCCAATCAGCACTTCAGAGTTTCCTTAGGCTTCATCTATAGACAATGCTTTATAGAAAGTCACACATAGAACCCTCTGACAGTGATTTGCATAGAAGGTGGAACGTACATAGTGGACAGCTAGGCGTGTCCAAAAAAGCACTTGTTTTTTACCCACCATGGTTTGATTGTTTGATAAATCTTAAAAAAATGAACGAGAAGTATAATTTTTTTTGTCGACCTTAAAGAGGAATGATCAAATAAAAATTTCATGTATGTGGTGAAGTAGTAGTAGTAGAAATAGTTGATTCTTTCGCCTGCTAAGGTGTTCTGAATTACCTCCCCTTATTCTTAAAATTTGTATATATATTCCTGGCGATAAATCGCCTTCAGTTTTTCTACTCGAATTATTTGTAGAATAAAGCTTACCTAAGCTAACTCGTGCGTTCCTCGTCTTACTCTTTCATAAACATTTCATAACAATGTAAAAATTATATTTTTTGGAATACATTTTCATTAAAAATTTTGAAATCGAAATCGAGTCATTTTCCGCTCCGAATTTATTGCATTGTTTTCTTTAGATAAAAAATAATGTCGAAGCTTTTTGCGCTTTCATGTCTTGTTTTTCACATGGCTGGCAGCAGTAAAAAACCTTATCCCAATTAATACACAGAGGATTTTAATTTTTTTGCAGCTGGTTCCATATAGTGCCAATGGCCATAATTTCCTCTTTATTTTTCTTTTATTTTGCTAATATTACTCTTTTTTTTCCCCACTTATTAATTTCAATAATTTTGTATTTTTCCCTTACTTGACCTGTAGAATGCTTTTTGTGTCTAACCAATACCCATTGACATCCTTTTGACAGGACCACACCATCCTTCATAGTTTTGTCTTCTATAATAAACCCTGTCACAAATCCATCATCTTTATAAAGTCTTACATTAAATGACAGTGTTCTCCACTTTACTTGGTTCTGCCTCCATAAACCTTGAATGTAGGGAATTTGAATTTATTCTAACCCTAGAAGTTGAGAAGCAGTTTTAAAAAATAAATTATCATACTTTTGAATATACAGTGTACTAATAAACTAGAAATCACATGACCAAGTAGGATGTTGCAAAATCAAAAAGTTGTCAGATATTTAGTTGCAGAACTTTGTGGAATATTCTGGACTTGAAAAAAAAAATATGAATAAACGTGGCCTTTGTTTATATATTTACTAATATCTGAGCGTTGAGTTAGTCAGGCCTCAAATTCCTATAGACTAAAAGTCAAAAACGGTGCCAGACAGCTATTTGCAAACAAAAATCCCTAATGTGATGGTCACTCCCCACCAAAAAAAAAAACAAAAACAAAAAAAAAACAAACAAACCATTGAAATAAAGAAAGCTCTTAAATTAATTACTGGTTTAGAGACATTTCTAATTTCTGAAAAGTGGATGGAAGAAATATTTACTAAAAGGACTTAAGTAGGTCATGTAATAAAAAAAGTTTCAATTAATTAGATGAACTGAACTAGACTGAAAAGGAAAAAAAGTTCATTTACATTCATGAAAAATAAGAAAAAAAAAAATATAAGTATTTTACCTTCCTCAGCATATTCAAACAAGTGTCCACGGTTATCATTGTGCTCCACAGAATCACAATCAAAATCTAGTAAAGGACAAAGAGGAAATAAGAAAAACAAATTATGAAGAATATCCTTTAACAATTTTTAAGGAAAAAAAAAGCGGCAGTAATTTTAGAGAGAGAGAGAGAGAGAGAGGGAGAGAAAAAAAGAAAAGGAAAAAATAGCACAAGAATATAAAAAATATGCATCAGAAAGCAGCTAGCAGTGATTTGGTTGATTGGAGGATAAAAGCTCTGGACGTAAAGGAATCGTAATTACCATCATCATCATAGCAGCTCTCACGGCAACAGGAGATGTCATGGAAAGACAGCTCTGGAATAAAGAAAGGTAACACGTTCCATAAATTTACGTTAAACGAGCAGAAATGGAATATTTTTTCCAAGACTACAGTCCTGTGCCATTATAGTGTTACTGACATCTTCTGCTTCCTTGTCAATCCTCCTAGGACACACCGGCACCTAGTCCTATCTTGATAAACCGTGTACCTATCTCTAGCAAATTGAAGATAATTTATGCTTAAATTTAAAAAATTAAATCATTTCCAGGATGTTTTCTATCTAGAAAATAAGTAGTGAAAAAAAAAATTTAAATCAATTAATATTTAATTTTTAAAAGAAATAGGATGGTACAGAGAAAATAATGCTTAAGAAAAAAAGTCAATAATAGTAAAACAAAACAGAACAAAAAAAAAGATGAATATGCAATCCTATTGAGGATGTTAGCATCTCACCAAGAATCAATACCTTGACATGGAAATTGTAACCGAGAAATACAAGGGTTTGTCAAAGAAAAGTCATGGGTCAAGTGTCAACAATGGATTGGGTATGACATGACAAAGTAACCAAAGATCTATTATACAAATTTTGCTCATAAGCCCTTAGACTAAAAGCAAACTATATGGTTAAATGTTCACAGGGCCAAGAAACTCTAGACAAAGAGATTATACCATTATTGTCCAAAAAGTTGGACATTGGGCATTAATATGTGATTAGAAAAAGATATATATACCAGAAGAACGAGTGCCAAAAGAATGGCAGTAGATCTGGTTAAGGAGAATCCAGAAACAAACAGACTTGACCTTTTTAGAAGTCAAAACTTACAATATTGGAAAACAGAAAAAATAAAAAAAACTCTGGCAAACAGTGAATATTGCTAGTAGCGAGCCACCTTCCTCTCACTGAATAAATTTTAGCATACACTCAGCATCTTACAACAGACATGAACTCTACAGTGTGCTGACATATATTTACAAAAAAAAAAAAAAATGCAGCAGATGGTATACGGCTATTTAGAACACCAGCTATAGAATAACAAACACAATGGTATCTACTGGTTCTAGTTTAGAAGGGGTTCTCTCATTAGGAAATCTCTGAGTAACACACCAAATACATAAAACATAATGAAAATAAAGAAAGAGGTAAATTTTCCATATGTAAAATAGTTTAAGTAAATTCTTAATTGTAATAAACTGGTTATTTGGGTTTTGTTGTGTTATCAAGGGGTTGAGCAGCAGATGGACAAACGCAGGGAGCTGTTTTCTATGACATCTTGAGTGTCTGATTACAACTGACCGATAAGTGTGGTGTGGCAATGCCACGTGATAAAGGGGAATAACTCTACGTTATCTAACTATTGGGGAAGAGTTATCTACCTTATACTACAACACGTTTAATGGCATGTCTACTCCTCATGTGTCATTTTATGCAAAAAAATTGTCTTGGATTTAGATTTTTATATGTTCATAGGTGTATATTTCTATATTTTTGTAGGCATTAATGTCTATAAGAAATTGGTAGATTCTGTGCGTTGCTTCAAAAATCTTTTTTTTTTTTCTATGTTTGTTTTGTTTAAGTATTTCTGTCTTATTTTGCTCAAGGTTTTGCATTCTGTCATTCTGTTTAATTGTGACTGTGTTTCTACAACTGCATTTAAGTGGGTCTGTTTTTTTTGTTTTTTTTAATGAATGGGAAGGTGTTATGTATGTGTCTCATGTGTAATCTGGTCATGATTAATTGTTTTCTATGGACGTTTCCTGTTTCCAATTTTGGGTTTTATTTGGAATAAATTTTTTTTTCTGTTTGGTTTTCCCATATCTCCTGCTATTTTATTTTTTTAAATTGTTTTTAAAAAGCTGAAAGTAAAAATGTGTATTTCAGACAGGGCCATTCTACATAGATGGAACCACACTCCACAATGATTATCAATTTTTGAGTTGATTGGTAGATCATGCTGGTGTAATCTAGTTAAGAGTGGGTCAGTGTTTTTATAATTAGGTTGGTGCAAAAACAATTTCATTTTCTCTTATATGTTTATTATTATTAATCAGTGGTGTCTGAAGGACTTTCCTATACAGTATTGGTCCTTACAGACACTTCGCGCAGGCCTG
>JAUZSX010331632.1:0-11018 GCA_034780655.1 Idiosepius hallami | reverse complement strand
TATATATATATATAGAGAGAGAGAGAGAGAGAGAGAGAGATAGATAGATAGATAGATAGATAGATAGATAGATATAGATAGTTAGATATGTGTGTATGTATGTATATATGTAAGTGGAAATGTGTGTGTGTGTGTGTGTGTGTGTGCACGCGTGTGTGTGTGTGTAAGCACATACAAACAATCAGTCTCTGCCAAACTCTTCACTCAAGTCTCTGGTTCCCGGGCAAAGCCGGACAATACTTCGAGTAATAGATAAATATACATTTATAACCTTTCTTCAATGTCAGTATTAATAAATTCAACGACGAATCTGTATTCAGATTAAAAACCTTCTCCTCTACAATTTTTTATTCTTATATGTTATTTATTTTCATTTATTTATTTTTTTGGGTGGAGGAGAAGGGTAGTAGCTGTTGGTGCGGAGTGGTTGGGTTTTCCAAGAAATGCCATTTACTTACATCCGTGTTCCATAAGTCATGAATTAAAAAAGAAGGATTGCCTTTTGGAAGTAATTTTCACAAATCATCTTCTACCTTAGAATGACAGTCGATCATAACTTTTAAATGCTTATCGCTGTTTTCCAATGAATGATAGCCTTCATTTTATTCGGGCTATTTAACCGTTTCTTCTTCCCTCCTAATGAGAATGCCTTTTTTTAGACTTTTTTTATCTATTCGTTTCCAAACTACCTTACAACCGTATATCTATATGATATTCGTCTGAAGACTGGAACAGTTTTTACTAAACTACACAACCCGTTTGAGGTCTAAACACTTAAAGTTCGATATATATGGGTATTCAATGGGGCAGCGATGGTGGAGCATTGGTAAAAGCTCGAGCTCTGGAATCGTATTACGCCTGTTCAAATCCCAGTTAAAGCTATTACTTTCACTTTAGCAACCTCGGGCAGATGGGAATCGTTAACTCTGGAGAGCATCTCATCTAGTTGAAGGGTAATACCGAATGTAAAAAAACCAGGTAAGAGCACGTAAAAATGGCCTTGTGCCAAACTTGGGTTGGTGCTCACCAATAAATATAATATATGGGTATTCAATATTCTTGATTGGTTTTGAGTCAGAAAAATAGTTGCTATGGAGACGTAATTTACAATTACAAAAACACAGGTACAAATGAACACAAAAGTAAACTACGTAGCAGTAGGGCCTCCGTAGCACCCCCATGGCACAGTTGTTTATGAGCATAATATACGGTACTGTTTTCTTATATAATAGGCTTTCTTAACTACCTGGAATCAAAATATTTTGCAATGTGCAGACAAGCCTTTTTGTGGTTCACTCCTCATCAGTACAGCTCTAAAATTCCTAGATTATCCTTCAGTCAAGATCGAAACCAAACCGACACGGCATCATTTGTGTACCCTAACTATTTGGCCACCAACTCACTTAGTAAATTGTAATCTAAACCACTAAATTATCTAACCGTAGAGTGTTCTACTCCCATAGGGTGGGAGTAGAAGAGACTATGCGTGTAGCTTACGTTAGTGGGAGCAGATAAATTACAATTCACTGGATACTGGAAGAATTTTCTGGCTGTGAATCGAATTTGCTCCACAATTTTCCTAATCTCTCATAAGGTAATTACGGAAGCCTAATATATCAGAAAGAATGCACATAATGCAGTTTTTTACTAATTTCTTATGTATTAGTATCTGAGATAAAATATCTACCAAACTAATCTGCTAATTTTTAACCCTTTTTTTTTTTGATACATGAGATATTAGGACAATTTTTAAAGAAATTCGATTTTGTTTAAAGCTAGTATCGTTGCTGCTGAAAAGGTGAAGCTTTAGAAAATGGATCGTTGCAAGCCTCTACCACCCACAGTTTGGGAACTAAGTCGGCCACCGGGGTGTTGATATAACTGCTGTTTCTTAAATCAATTTCAAGCTTTTAAACAATTAAGATATTCGCTCAGTTAGAAAGGAAACATCTTGGAAAAAAGACCAAAATAAGTACAAAATAAGCCTCCAAATAACCCATAGTGCCTGAGCTAGGCCGGCAAATACTTCTAGTATACATAGGAAAATAAGCTTACCAAACTACTCGGTCAGTTTTGGATAAATAGACTTGAAATTGATAAAAGGCGTTTATTATTACACCATTTTTTGGGGTTTTTTTTTAATTTAAAATGCCAACTAGGTTTTCTTGTTTTTAGTTATTAATCTAAAAGATTTTTTTTTGTTTTGGTTCAAGTGTCAATAATTCTTAATTATTCAGCAGTGTTGACCCATTAAATTTCTTGTTAAAATAGTATTTACATTCTTCACTCAAACCAACCCTTCTGAGCCTAATTTCTTTCTCCTCAATAATAATTACTGTAACATCTTCCCTAGTTCGTGCCATATGCCAGTTTTTACTTCCTTCTTCAACTCTCTTGAGTCATTTCTATCTATCCAAGCTCTGTTTTTATTTCCACTCTTGTTTGGTTGGTGTGTGATGTCTATTAAACCTACCTGCAAGTTGTTCATCTTTTTACCAAGTCAGGCAAGCTTCCATTCTCAAGGGTCTTCTTTCATAATCATTATCACGAGCAACAGTATTGGGTTATTAGGTTTGATCATATTTTGTATTTCATGGTCATTTAACACCGGAAACGATTTTTCTATACAAATATCTCTCATTAAAAAACAAAATTTGCTTAGATGAAAGAATAGGTTTTATCATATATCATCTTTCATGGTCATTTAACACCGGAAACGATTTTTCTATTCAAATATCTCTCATAAAAAATAAAATTTGCTTAGATGAAAGAATAGGTTTTATCATATTTCCTCTTTCATGGTCATTTAACACCGGAAACGATTTTTCTATTCAAATATCTATCTTTAAAAAATAAAATTTGCTTAGATGAAAAAATAGGTTTATTAATTTTGATCATATTTCCTCTTTCATGGACATTTAACACCGGAAACGATTTTTCGGTTTAAATATATCTCTTAAAAATTTAAGAAGAAAACTTAACTTATTGCTTAGATGAAAGAATGGGCTTATCTTTGTTTGATTTTTTGCTTAAAAAATGAATCCAAATGATCAACAAAGGTTCGAACTCATTTCTTTCATGCATTAATTTATCCTGCAGACTCTTGTCCTCATTTTTCATTGCTGGTTTTTTTCACATCGAAACATTGTAAAATGAATAACTGTGATTGGCGAGGAAAAAGGCCCGCTGAATAAACGAAATATATAGAATTTCAAAACTTTCAATATCAAAGGCCAACTTTATCCACTCAACTACGAACTTAAATCATGAGTTGCAGTAGCCATTATTATATTTTTGCTAACGTATCTATGTCTGAATCTATATTTAATCACATACATATGCACACATATATATACATATATATGTGTATGTGTGTGTGTGTATGTGTGTGTGTAGACCTTTTGAACATGTCACTCGACGAAGGTGAATGTGTGGTTAAATCTTAGGCTCAGAATCATATTATACGAGTTTAAATGCCAGTCAAAACGATAGCATTCACATTCAGCTGCCTTGGGGGATTCACAAATCTAGGCGTAAGGACAACTCTGATTTTAAAAACCTGGTGGATGAGACTCAAGGAAAAATAACTCATCTAGATAAAGGGCACCACTAATTACATGAATGTAATTAGCACGTAAAATTGGCCTTGTGCTTCACTTGGTTTCGTGCTTGACCAAGTATATATTATATGTATCTTTAGAATCTTCTAATAATTGAATACATCATGGACTTTTTTTAACACATATTCGGGATAAATAAGTCCTTCGGTTGACTAAACAGTTTTAGGTTATCCTAGTTTGTAAACATTTTAAAATTTTCCACGCCAAGTATCAACAAAAACTTTAAAAAATCATTCTTCAAAATAAAGACCGCCAGTGTTTAAGAAATTTTGGGACAACTAATACATATAAAAGGTTGTTCCTTAAAGTTCGTTAACATATCAAAATTTTACTTGCCAAGTAATAGCAAAAGCAAAAAATATATTTCCTCTAAATAATGTTTATTATTTTCCAAGACATTTCTACAATCGATCTGTAAGCTCTCGGATCTGGTGAAAGTAACATCCAGCCGGTTTCTAATCGAATGATTTTTGACACAATTCGACAAACCTTTGAGACAACCTAATATTAAAGTTATCTGGCTAATAAAGTTCCTTTTTTTTTGCTTATTTGTTTGATTATTTGTTGGGTTGATTGGTTATTCGGTTGTTAGGTTGGTTGGTAAGTTGGTTAGTTGGTTGGTTGGTTGGTTGGTTGGTTGGTTGGTTGGTAAGTTGGTTGGTTGGTTGGTTGGTTGGTTGGTTGGTTGGTTGGTTGGTTGGTTGGTTTTGTTCAATTTTATTTGTTTGATTTTATTTTTCTATTTTTTTCCTGGATTTTTGCATGAGAAATTATAAGTGTGATATTAACAACAAACAACATATAATAGACTGGAATTAAATCAAGGAATGTTGCTTTAAGATTACAGGTGCTCACTAACGTTTTGAACATACTGCAGAGTTGACACGTAGTTCTCTCATTTACTTAAGAACATTCCAAAAATATTCGACCCAATATTTTTTAAAATATGCCATTATCACTGTTGTTTTGCTAGTGGCCTACGCCTAGGACAATCTATTCGCAAGTTACAAAACTTTAAATTAGAAAATTATCGAAAAAAAATCTTATGTATACAAGTGTGTTTGTTATATGTTTAAGAGCAATCTAATTATCATTCGTTGCTTGTGGTACGTCAAATAGCAATTGCAAAGACTTATTGGATAGGGGCTGCTTCAAAACTTGATTCCTCGTCAACATTCTTCTTAATTGCCAATTCACCCTGTGCTCTAGAATTGGTGGGTTTGTTTTTTCTGTATGAGAAAAACACGAATGAATCGTGGTGGACATTTCCCTAAGGGAGGCACGAAGCTCAAATGAATTTTCGAGGCGGAAAATTTGCCGGTTTTCTACCAAGTATAAAAAAATATCTCTCTCCAAAAAGGCTTCAACCTTTCAGATTAGTTTTCTCAACTTCATTTTAAGATTTTAGATCTGAATATTTATCTTTCGCATTACTGCTTCCAATATCAGATTTTGCACATTGAAATAGACTAAAAAATTAGAGGATTCCATAAAATTTATATTTATATACGTGTATTGTTGTTAAAATAGTAAAGTAAGATCTATCTTTTCACCTATCTTTCGCATTACTGCCTTCAATATCAGATTTTTTACTTTGAAATAGTCCAAAGAATTAGAGGATTCTATAAAATGTATGTTTATTTATGTGTATTGTTGTTAAAATAGTAAAAGAAGATTCACTCTTTCACCTAGAAAAGTTACTCCCCCAAGTTAACGAGCCTCATCAGCCTGAGGCAGCTAATAGTGAATGTAATGGTTTTGACTGGGATTTGAACTCTTCTATGATATGATTCCAGAGTCCGGGCTTTTTATCACTGCTCCACCTTCACTTCCTAAAAAGACTGAAATTATATTATCTATAATCATAATAGATAAACAGCACTGAGCTATCGACTAAAGTATTGGCTTGTACAATCAGCGATTTTAATCACCGCTTGGTCTCTTTTTTTCGGTTATAGTTGCTTTCATCTTATTATTATCATAATTGATAAATAAAAATTATTTATGTCTCGTGATCTATATTTCCTATCTCAAGAGAATTTGGTAAAATAATGATCAGAAATAATAAAGAAAAATTATTGGTCGCATAAAAATTGATGTTTTTGCCTAATTTCATTAAAATCACTTTTTGATGAGAAAAACTAAGAACAATGACGATAAGTAAGAGATTGGATCTTGAACGGGACGATACATATTAATTGATTGTTTATTGATGAATAACTTTGATCATCTTTGTTTGCCTAGTTTTACGGCATATCGACCTTTTCAGATCAATTAATGCCGAAACAATCATTTTTAAAATAAAGTTCTCCTTCTCCAAATTTAGTTTTGAAATAACACAATATTTGATATCTTTAATCCATAGCTTAAGATATTTACTTTTACCTAGGGTAGTAGTCCAAATATGAATGCAATGTCTCAAGTGGACTTCCCAAACTTTGATCTGTTGTTTAAAAAAACGTGGTGTTTTATGCTTGATTGTATTTTTGTAAACACCAAATTTGATTGTTCGTTTTTCAGAATCGTTGAGACGGGGCCTTATAATATGTAAATCTATTTTTAGGGTTGTTGTGGGGTGAAACACACCTCAGAATGAACTCTTCCGGTCACAATAAATGTTGTCTCTCTCGTCACCCAGAGAGAGAGAGAGAGAGAGAGAGAGAAAGAGAGGATTTCAGCATAGCAGCCAGGAGCTGCTATGCTGCGAGGCCATATGCCACTATTTATGTATCTTTTGTTAATGTATTTGTTAACCCTTAATACTGTCGTCTTGTTTCTTATATTTAATAACTACGCCGAATACAACACAACACTAGACCACCTAAAATCACAAACACAACAAGGATTATTTTTTCATCCTTAACCTTTAGGCGAAGGACAACACTGATTCCAAAACCAAGGTCAACGAAGTCCTTCAACTCACCATGGTAAAAGACAACACGAACTCTAAAAAGTCCGGGAATGTAATGAGCCCGTAAAACTGACCTTGTGCTTATTTTGGTGCTAGACCAACTATGATATTTATTTGCATGAATTATACAAATTTTACACTGCTAGACCAAGTATATATCCTATCAATAAATATCAAAGACTCAAAAAAAGATTGATATGCCGTAAAAACAAAAAAATACAAACAATCAAAACAAAACCATAACAAAGTATTGTAATGGATCTGAGTCTTAGGAGCGCCATTCTCATCCACTACTCATTAATTAGCTGTTTGGTTATTGTCCGTCTCAAACCAATCCCATCAATAATTAAATGAATTTTACTCAAACTATCCGTTCTTAATTGATCAATGAAAGCCAGAGTAATAATATTGTAAAGTAATGTAAAGAGATGTTGCAATCCATTGCCTAAACTGGAAATTGGTCCTCCAAACCTGAATGAATAATTGAATATAAGTTATACATATCATATTTACTTGGTAGAGCACACAAGGCCATTTTTATGTGCTCTCTATACCTGGGCTTTTTTAATTCAGTGTTACCTTCACCTAGATGAGTTGCTCTCCCGACGTAACGAGCCCCATCTGCCCGAAGCAGCTAGATCACTTTAGATCTTTCATTTTAATCTTCCAACATAAATGTAGGTCACATAATGAAAGATCTAAAGTGATACCTGTGGAACCACGGCCTATAGTTGGGACTGAGAATGTTTAGTTTTAACGAATAAACCTTACTATTCAATCTACATTTTCCCCTTCGTAAGAGAAGTGACTATCAAATAACAAAGCCCAGGATCAGACTTCAATTTAATGCAGAAAATCTAGATTTTAATGACTTCCTTTCGATAAATAAAATATGGATTTAATACTGTAAATGAATTTTAATGGAGGAAATAGATGTCATTTTCTTATAATTTCATTCTTAAATGCATAAAACGTGGCTATCAAAAGACAAGACTGGTGTTGCAATAAAATTTCAAAACGAAAATGTTCACATAAATTAATTTGCTCGTTGTAACTGTCAATCTATAGCTATACATAATTTAATAGTTCAAAATAAAACATTGGTCAGGGTTTTGGAAAAATGAATTTTGGGAAAATAAGCTGATAGTAGAAGTAAAAATAACAATGGAATAATTAGCGAGAGGCGGAGGCCTCCGTCATTAAACGGTAGTTTTCTTTAAAATGAAGAACATTCTAGAATTCATGTGACAATCATTTTAATAAAGTAGGTCCGAATAACCTCTGACGAAACAAACAATTCCACTTGTTTTCGGAAGTGTGTTTACCTTTAAAGAAAACATTTATAATTTTATATTAATCGTTTGTGATTTTAAAATTGTTAATTAGACGTAGAAGCTCCACAAGCCGAGTGCTTAACATGCCTGACGTAAACTATTCATTTGAAAATTGAACCCTAAAAATGTTGGAAACTTCTTATATATTTTATCATATTAAAACTGTTAGCATATTTTAAGTATCAAGCATAAATTGTTTAAATTTTTTAAATGCACAAAATGTATTGCTTTAATATAGCAACAAACTTCGGGGAATTCTACATGGATCAGTGGATAGGCAGTCAGATTGGAAATTGTAATATGCGACTTTGAATCCCAATTATTCCGTTTATGTTCACATTTGGACTAATAACTTTAGTAAAGCTATGAATTCCTTCCAGCTATGAATGAGATAGTGCATATTGCGTTATTAAAAAAAACTACGTGTGAAAAAAAGGAATATTTATCAAAAATGATTTTTCGCGACATTAAAAATTAAACGATCTAAAATGTGCCGTAAAAAAAAAAGAAACAATCTTGAAATTTATTCAAGACAATCTGACACAAAATGTGGCACAATTGTCAGTCTTCCTCAATTTTTGTTTACTCGTCATGCATTTAATCTTTTATTTCGTTTACTGTTTTCGCCTTCTTCTCGTTGAAGCAATTCATTAGTGTCAGGTCAGTCGAACGTGGTGGCCGCTTCATGCTGACTTTTATTCCGAACCAATGCTGAAAAAAACTTAAATAAGATAGTCTTTTACTCCCATAATGGGATCGTGCTCCATCCTGCTAAAAATGTTCATAAAAAACTGGTGCCTAAAAGGGTTTAAAGACTGGGAACAGTGTGACCTTCTGCTGCTCACGGGGCATATAAATAGACTGAGGGTGTAATTTATGAAATTGTTAGAAACTGTTTAGTATTTAGTTTTTGTTTATTTACTCTAATCCCTGCACCACAAACAATTGACTGATTGATTGGTTGGTTGGTTGGTTGGTTGGTTGGTTGGTTGGTTGGTTGGTTGGTTAATTTAACCAGCATATAAACCTTCATTAGGTCATTTGATGCTAAAAATTGTTTTAATTTTTTTTATTTAGTTTAATTGTTTTGTTTATATTTATTTTTTAGGGGGTTGTTTGACTTTCAGGTTTTTTGTTTGTTTGTTTTTTGTTGTTTTTTTTTGGGGGGGAGAGGAATTGGTTTATTTGATTTAGGTCCTGACATTCGACCATTCGCGGCTCCTTCATTCAGCTGTTGTTTTTTTTTTAGAAGAATCTCTTTAATTTGCTCCTATAACTTTACCTAGTGACGGGATTTTTATACTTTCTGTACTTACAGGGTTTTCTATTTCTCCCTCCTATCTTTGCGTAGTTTTCAGGTGGTTCCTTTTTACATCCTCTCTTCTTTTTGGGATTCTCCAATTCTTCCTCTATCATCATATGAAAGCTGCTGAAAGGTGGTTCTGCTCCGGCCTGCAACCAAAATAGCTCCTCAATACAAAGACAGACTAGATGATTATCTTTATTGGCATACAAGTTCAACTTGCCCAAAATTGCCACGCCATTTGCCTTATACATAGCTGATTATGTCACATTCCGGAAACTACCAAAATGTAACGATTCGAACAGCACGTCAGCGAAGCCTTTCTAGCTCCCCAGCTCCCGAATGTCTGATAACACTACAATTATTTAAAACTGTAAACTTATTTTAGGACCTACCCAGTTTATAGAGTGTGTCAAGGTAATCGCTGTTAAAGCTAGCTTGAAAATATAAATAAAATTATTTCTTCTCGATCCTTCTCGGATTTTGGCGTCATCGGGTTTTTCTCTCTTTTCTAAATGGCGCATTTAAGAGAAGGACTGAAATCCGAGTTTCTACTTCTCTAATAATACGTTGCGTGTGATATATTTCGATTATCTTATGTCTTTCTTCTCTTTGAACAATTACCCCAACATCTCTCTATCTCTCTCTCTCTCTATCTCTCTATGTATCTTTACCTTTTCTTTCATCATCTTTTGAATCAATATCGCAATCGATCGATTCGTTTCTGAAGAGAGAAACCAGATACGATCTTTCCTCTGTTTCGACTTGGATCCGTAAAATCAGATACCCTGTCAGAAAGCGGGCCTGTTCAGCATAGGTTACATACACAAGCAGAATGTTATGCTACACGTTCAAGCCTTTTATCAACCCCATTTCTCTCTATCTCTATCTCTCTCTCTCTCTTTTTCTCTCTCTCTCTCTTCTTATCCCCTTCTCCCTTTCTTTCTTTCTAAAGACTTTTTTC
Organism: Idiosepius hallami; assembly: GCA_034780655.1. Lineage (NCBI taxonomy): Eukaryota > Metazoa > Mollusca > Cephalopoda > Idiosepiidae > Idiosepius > Idiosepius hallami. The sequence continues at coordinate 886 of JAUZSX010331632.1, read as the reverse complement.
CTTTTTTTTCTACACATCTCTCTCTCTTTTTACCTCGTTCTTTTTTAAAACACAGTCACTGCAAATGTTCACTATCTCAATAAAATAACACTGGTCATTCATATCCTTTGATATCTTCACCGTTTCAAAACAGGATTAACTAATAATATATACTAGCAGAACTTGTGTAAATTTCACAGTTGCTGAAACCATATCCTACACATCACTAACAACTTTCTGATCGCATAAGCAAAGAATTATGGTTCTCTTTAAATAGAAAAAACAATGGAATATTATATTTACTTGGTGAGCACCCCCAAGTTTGGCACAAGGCCATTTTTACGTGCTCTAACCCGGACTTTTTTTATTCGGTGTTACCCTTCACCTAGATGAGATACTCTCCTGAGCTAACGAGCCCCATCTGCCCGAGGCTGCTAAAGTTAAAAAACAATGGAATATGTACACACAGAGATACGCAATAATACGTTGCGTGTGATATATTTCGATCATCTTATATCTTTTTTCTCTTTACACACACAGACATACACACAATTCTACTTTTATAGATATATAGATATCTCAGGTAGTGAAAGTGGAGCTGTGCTAAAAAACTTTGACTCTGGAATCGTATTAGACGAGTTCAAATTCTACTATTATAGATACTTGGATATCTCAGGTAGTGAAGGTGGAGCTGTGGTAAAAACTTGAACTCTGGAATCGTATTAGACGAGTTCAAAGTCTACTATTATAGATACTTGGATATCTCAGGTAGTGAAGGTGGAGCTGTGGTAAAAACTTGAACTCTGGAATCGTATTAGACGAGTTCAAAGTCTACTATTATAGATACTTGGATATCTCAGGTAGTGAAGGTGGAGCTGTGGTAAAAACTTGAACTCTGGAATCGTAT
>JAUZSX010331621.1:0-11018 GCA_034780655.1 Idiosepius hallami | reverse complement strand
TTCCAGAACTATACTTTGGCGTTCTCCTGAAGATCCTGATGGTGAAAATTGGGTAGAGAACTATATTATAAACTAATAAATACAGCTCTACAACCGTATTGAGCACTTTTCTGATTCATTACAGCATTCAGCAGTTCTTCTTTCCAGCATCAAGGAACATACTTTTAGAGCAAATGTGAGCATAAAAGGAACAACGGGATATCAGAATTTGGCGTTCCGTTTCCAAAATTCTGACTGCCTATCCACTGCCCTAAGAGGACTTTCCCTGTTTGTTTTGTTGTTTTTTTTCTAATTCAGAAAAATGACATAATTATACCTATTGAGTTGTATTGCTTTTGTTTGTGTTTTTTTATTGCTTTTTAAGTAACAACATGGCCAGTCCAAAATGGGGTTATCAGAAGTAGAACACCAAACACACAAAAGAAATTAATAATACATAATCATCCTAATTACTATTAAAATAAATAATAAAGCCATCATAATAATTCATTACAAAATTAATTACTAAAGCAGATGGCATGAATATTCCATAGAAAAGTTATTTTCACAATAATTCATTGATAATGATTTGTAGTCAAAAACTTGAGCTGTGTTTTTCATAATCCCCTCAGCATTGCTATTCATATTCTATATAATATAGCATGCAAGCGCTGATTGTGACCAGCGTGAGTATTTAAATTACCATAATAATAAACGTTCTATAAAGGAATGGCATTTTCAATGTGAAAGGAATGAATAACTCAGAAATGTGGATTATTGGTAATGGAACATTTTTTTTGTTGTTGTTTTACTTTTGGTTGAATGAAATTCAAAGATAGAATTAATAAAGACCAATCATGGTTACAGTAAGAAATAACAATAACATTCATTGTTGCTGTTGTTGTAGTTAAGCAGGTAGCAGGGACGTGCTTAGCCACGTTGCCACCCTGATGCAGAATCCGCCTTGCGGTCCCTTTACCCTGAAAAAGTAACTTGCACCCCTCAACATACTAGAGGATCTAATCAAACAATATAAATACATACCTATACAAATACATGAAGAGCGACACTACAGACAGAGGTATGGATTAATAGATGTATATTTCAATATATAAGTATGATAATGATTTTCTAGTTATTCAAAAAATTAATTATTTTATTTTATTACAAAAGATCTGTGAAGTCAAGGAGTCTTGTGGCTCCAAGGGAGCTTGCAGCCCCCCTGCAATTGTGGGGTCTGTGGAGACGCTAAACACGGCCCGGGCAGGTAGTCATCTTTGTGCAATCTCAGTATTCTGAGACATCCAGTCCTTGTCAAAGGAAGTGAATCTATTCGAGGGCATTCTATTCAAGGACACTATTATCCGCTATGCAGCTGGCTTGGTTGGTCGGTTTGAAGAAGTAGTGCATGGGTAGTGGGTTCTTGAATTTCTTGATGAATTCCACTGTTCATTCCAAGAAACACCGATCGGTCTAGTACAATATTTGGTATTCCGAGATAGTCAACTGAAAAGCTTCTAATTTCTTAACTTTAGTGATCTGGCAGGAACCAGTGTCTCAAACATGACTTAACAGTACTTATTGCTGTTATTATTGTTGAGCAGTGAAGCATACATGGTCCCCCATGAGTACACAGTTAAGAAAAAAAAAAACAACATACATAATATTTTGGACAGAAACATTAAATAACCCCCTAAAGGAGTGTTTTTAGTCCTAAAAAGCCCCGGGGAATGTGATCCAGAATTTTGTCACATACAGAAATACTGAATTTACATTTTGGCCAAGTTTCAGAAAAATCTAGTGATGGGGCAAAAAGTGTCATTTTTGGCCATTTTGGGGTGTTTTTGGCCATTTTTAATAGAAATTTTTTTTACTATGCACATCTATATATAAAAATACAACATGTACGAAATTTCAGAAAAAAAGTAATTGACGGTTATCCGGCAATAGTCGGGATGCATGGACGGACACCACTGAAAAAACAATAGTCCCTCTCCGATAAATCGGGGGACCAATTATAATATAAGTACTAATAACAATTTTCACTAGTAATAATTCTATGAGTAGATATACAGTTATATCTATGTTATAATATATCATATTTACTTGGTCAAGCACCAAACCAAGTGAGGTACAAAGCCATTTTTACGTGCTCTATATACCTAGGCTTTTTTAATTCAGTGTTACCCTTCACCTAGATGAGTTGCTCTCCTAAGTTAACGAGCCCTATCTGCCTGAGGCAGCTAAAGTGAAAGTAATGGTTTTGACTGGGATTTGAACTCGCATAATATGATTCCAGAGTCCGTGCTTTTATCAATGCTCCACCTTCGCTTTCTATATATGGTGCTGTTGTAAAAGTATTATTATTGTAAACAGTAGTAGTAGTGAGAATGAGATTGGAAAATTGGAGCGGAAAATAATAGCATTTAGTAATGATAACGATTGGTGTACATGAAAAGCATGAATCTATCTTTGTAAAATTGCCCGAAAACAAATAAAAAAATCCAGTTTTTAGTGAGAATGCAAGTTTGAAATGAAGTGCCGCTGCCACCACACCCTATCAGGTTTTTAGTTTAAAATGACACTAAAGACACCTGTCTGTCCGTCCATTTAGACAGGGCGTCTTTTTGTTGATTAAATGGGATGTTGTTAAACCAAAAACATGACAGTCTAACAACAAAGTTTAGAAGAATCATCATGTGCACAAAAACAAACACAAATATCAAATTAAAGGAAAAAAAATGATTTGCAAGGTTTTGTTATTGTGTTAATCTTATTGTCAATTTAAGAGAGGATTATCAAGGTTTCAAAAATTTGATTTAAAAAATTCAAATTTAGAAGTATCCACAAAATGGCAAAGAAAACACAAACAGCTGATTTTAAAGACTCAATTTTTTCACAATGATATCTTTTAGAATGTTAAGAAAACACCCTAAATACCCCCAAATACCTGGTAAATCTCTATTTTAGAACAAGTATTCATTGTTCATTTCCATATTTGTAATCATTTTGAATTGATAAAAAATTACAAAATGGAAATTCAGTTTTGAAATAGGAAAAATATATTATTTTAAAAAATAAGGAATAAAAAATTCATTTCATTCTTAATTTAAAATAGCATTTTATATTTTTTAGAGAAAACAGTTGAAAAAAGATTTTAGAAGAATATATTTTCATACACAATTTCAAAAACAGTACAAATTCTAAAGAGGAGGTTAACTTTGGAGAGTGGATAGGCAGTTGACTTTGGAATTATGATATGCAAGTTTGAATCATCCGTGTACTTTCTAATTTGGACTAATACCCTTGGTAAAGGTATGAATCCCCAATTTTTCTCTAGCTCTCGGTTAAATAGTACACATTATATTATTCAGAAAACTATGTGTGAACAAAAGAAAGTTGATCAAAAAATGATTGTTCTTGGGATTTGGTTAGTTTGTTGGTTTGAGCAAGCGTCTGTCAACAATGCTATAGAAATTGAACTATGATATTTACTTGGCACAATAGAAATTGAACTATGGTATCTTATGATAAACGATGGTCCACTAGATCCAGATGCAGTGTGATCAGTGCTACCGGTTGTGCACACCACATATGCTGCATCTCCCATAAGTGTGGCAGTATCTCAGGTCTGATTATGCCAGACGACACCGGCTCAGGCAACAAACAGAGTGTTTGTGAGTGGAAGTGAAAAAATGAGTCATAGTTCGGATCTCCACTAGAACTGTTAAGGTTGCTTCGATGGTCCTTGCATTGACCAACCACTTCTCTCGCTTGAACTCTTCCTATGCCAAGGGAAAGGCTATTTTTGTATGTCTGAGAGAGAGAATATGTGCAGGGACTGCAACAAAAGAAATCCATGATATTCTCAAGTGCCTTAATGGGGCCCCATTCCATTTGGTGGCTGACCACATATACATATACACAAAAATACATTAAATGACCAAAAAAGGTTGATATGCTGTAAATTACAAAAAAAAAAAAATAAATAAATACTAAAAGCAAAGAAAAAAGGTTTTTTTAATAAATCCCCCAACGTTCTAATTTTATTTTGAAATGCATGTAAACTAAATTTATAGATATATGATTTGCTGTTGAATTAGTTGTATATAGTGTATATGAGAGGAGTATATGAGAGGAAGTGGCAATAAAGGGTAGATTAATATATAGATTAATTGATTGAATATAAAATTAGAAAGTAAAATAGGTGGATGGATTAGAAATTAATATTCTATTTAGTTTAAAAGAAATCAAAAGATAAATAAAAAAATTTTTTAAATAATAAACTTACAAATAATGATAAATAAATAACTTACCCTAATCTTCACCCTAATCTCTCATCACTATGAATACAACAAAAAAACACAAGCCACAACAACAAACTAAAAAAATCAGTTAATGTCAACCAGAAAACTGAATTCTTAGAGAGCGAGAGAAAGAGAGAGAGAGAGGAGGAGGAGAGAGAGAAGGAAGTGCTTTTATCTAAATAAAACTTAGAAATCCAATTTTAACAGTGACAATTAGAAAGATGAAGTACAATTTATTGACAGCCCCAATAAAGATAAAATACGATTTTAAGTTTGACAAAAATAAAACAAGACACTTATAAATAGATTTTGGCATCAAAACATTTCATTTAACAAGTTTAAAGAATTTTTGGGGAATCCCTTTTTCGTTTTGACTTAATTTCTGAATGGAAGACTAAAAGAAGAAGAAAAAATTTAAAATTTTAAGAAGGGAAAAAATTAAAAATTTAATATATAAGATTGTAAAACTCAATCTTCAATGCCCTTTAGGGGCCCATAGTGGAACGGATCAAGGGGTTGAGTCTCTACAGTCTAAAGTGAGCGCTATCAGAAGATAGCCATTTTAATTCATACCCATTTCCTTTAATATGTTATTTATATAGATCCATCAACTGACAAATAAGTTATATTAATAGAAAATATTCATTAGTTTTTAAATCGGCAATTAAAAAAGGTTTTTAGTAGATACAACATAAATGAATTCAATTACTAGTTAAATGAAAATTAAATGAGAAAATGACTTTTATTATTAAAATGACCTCAGGAATTCAAGGACCTAATTCTCACAGTTTTTCTTTTAGTTATGAGAATGTAATCACCTTGTTTGATTTTTAAAATGAAGTTAGAATCAAAGTCAAGATCAAAAGTTTAGAATCAAAGTCAATATTATAGTTTTTTTTTAGTTAAAAGAATTAATAAATGTCATTGCCATTGCTCAGTGGATGAATATTTTTGCAGGCTCCGAATGATTTAATCATCATAATTTAAAAAGGTTAATTTACATCACAAATGAAAGGAGATTCTGGTGGTTGTGTATAAAGCTGTCCTTTTAGGTTCTGCAACTTTTATATGATTCAAAGGGACAATTTTCATTTGTACCATTCATCATGTGACATTTAGTTTAGCCACAGTTTTGTTGATTGTTAAAAAGTTTATAATACCAAAAAGCTTTCTAAATACTTTTTATTTCACCAAAATTATAGAATCTGCAGTCTTCTCGTAGTCAAGACCCACGTGCTTTCTGGCAGTTGGTGGGTTGGATTCAGAGGGGGAGAGACGGTGTTGTCGATCTGCGTATAATTTCAAGACTGGCTTAAACAACCGTTGTCGTACCAGTTTTATATGGGAAATGGGAGGTAACTCCAGGGTACTTCTAGGAACGTACCCAGCACCTCTACAAAAATGAAAGAAAAATATTGCGTATGTTATATATTTTCAATGTAGATGATTGATCTCTGAATTTCTGTTCTCATTTGGGTAGATTATATCAACAAAAATATAAACATAAATTATCTTTCATCATTTTAATCTATCATTTAGCTGGATATAAGGATTAAGATTAAGTCACTTAAACTGAATGATCATCATAAATAAATTAAAATTCTACAAAATAAAAGGATTTTAAGGATTATGAAAAGGGATTTTGTACGGAGTGTCTTTGAATAAAGTTAACAAGTTAAAGGAAACGCTATACACACAACCATTTACTGTAAGAGCATTTCTAACCTATTTTTTATATTGCTATCACTTGGCATATCAACAGTTTGTGGAAACAGAGCAGTAAGAAGCAATGCAAGAATGGTCAAGACTATTATGACCTACTTTTCAAATTATTATTTGTGTTTTTATCTGTTCATCTGTGTTCATAGGAAAAATGGAATACATTAAAAAGTACTCAAACTCATGTCAAACTCTAAAAAGCAAAAATAGGTACAAGAAGTTCTTAAATTAAATTAAAAGAATTTCAATTTATTTGTTGACTGGTATTATTTAAATCCTACAGTATTCATTTCTATTCCATCGTTTCTTACAAATATCATTCAGAGCTCTTTCACGTTGTAAGTAACGAGTGGGTTTCTTTAATGTAACCTGCCCCTTATAGTCATCCATGAATTAGAAAGCATCTCATCCACCAACTCTGCACAATTGCCAAAAAAACTTTGATTAGATAGAAAAAAAGGACACGAATAGAATTAAAAACCCTTAATTTGACAATAATTCATCAAATCTGTCCAGCATTCATCCATCACATAAACTGCCATTAATTCAAAAAAATAAAAAAACTTAACAAAATGTTTTTATCAGAATAACAATTATCCTCGTGAACTCCAGTGGTACAACCTACTCCATTACAACCAGAGACTGTGTGGTGCCGCATCTGAAATCCTTACCTTAGTGCTTAGTCAGTATCACTGATATCATGTCATTCAAGCAGTCAGTATCACTGATATCCTGTCATTCAAGCAGTCAGTATCACTGATATCCTGTCATTCAAGCAGTCAGTATCACTGATATCATGTCATTCAAGCAGTCAGTATCACTGATATCATGTCATTCAAGCAGTCAATATCACTGATATTATTTCATTCCAGTCACTGAAATCGTCAACCTTAACAACAATAATCACAAAAAAGACTCAAACAGTATCAGAGAATAAAATTAATTCAACAAAACAGTATTAAAAGTGCTTCTCTTGATTCTTATGGATTTTTGACAATGCCATAAACAAATAACGATCCAATTTATGACATCATATTTAATTCTGAAACAATTTAGTGACACACATACAAATTTAATTATGATTGTACTTAGTTCTAATCCTTTATTTTAACATTTTTTAAAGTAATCTTGCAATGCATGTTTTGTATATATATTTGGTAGTTAAGCATTATTCCTTTGGCACTTTAGATGTTTAAAAAAAATGGAATGGAAATAATTTGGTTCTACCAAGGGGAATAAAAAACCATGATCAATAAGAAAATTTTGTGACATGTCTTCTTGTTTATGAAATGTTATTATATAGAAATAATATTTACAAATATATTTACAAATTCTCCAGATATCGGAGTTTGCCATTTTTTACAATTACTTTTTTTTTTATTATTGAAAAGTTCTCCTTTAGTTTGGGAGCATGCCAAAATACAGATAAATTAAAACTTCATCTATTTTTTTTATTTATCAATATTTTTAATTTTAGTAAGAATTTGTAATTACTGGCACTTTGAAAATGAAAATAAAATTCTAAATCAAAATTTTGTTTAAGTTTTATTTTTTTTTTGGTCTTCGATTATAGGGGAACTTTCTATAATCGGAAAAAATTAAACCCTGATATCTGCAGAATTTGTCAACATACTCCTTTTTATGTAAATAGCAACATTTCATTAAAATTTGTCACAAAATTTTCTTATAAATCATGGTGTTTAATTACCTATTTTTTAAAACACCCAAAGTGCCAAAAGAATAAGGCATAAATATTATATATATATGATATTTATTTGCATAAAAATACAAATTTGGCACAAGGCCGATTGGGGTCGGGAAATAAATATGGTATTTATGGCTTATTCTTTTGGCAGTGGCAGTGGAGTGGAGCATTGGTAAAAAGGTCGGGCTCTGGAATCATATTACTCGAGTTCAAATCCCAGTCAAAACCATTACTTTCACTTCAGCAGCCTTGGGCAGATGGGGCTCGTTAACTCTGGAGAGCATCATCTCATCTAGGTGAAGGGTAACATCAAAGTAAAAAGCCTGGGTAAGAGCACATAAAAATGGCCTTGTGCTAAACTTGGGATGGTGCTCACCAAGTAAATATAATATAAAAAATAAAAATATAAAATATAAAAACATGTGTGGACAAAAAGAACATTTATCATTGTTATCGGCATTAAATGACCTAAAAAGGTTGATATATCATAAAACAAACCAAACCAAACTAACTTTTTATTGGAATTAAATTTTTTTAAGATGTTAAGACACAAAATAAAAACGGACCAAAATTATGAATTGAATTAAGAAAAAGAATTTTTATCAACACAAAAAGAAATAACTAAAATTTCTTTCGTTGAGTTTGGGTTGGAATTAGGGGTAATCTTCTATTTTTTCATTGTTATTTTATTTTACAAATTTATACTTTAGTTTCACAAAATCTGACTAAATTGAGGGGGATATTAAAATTTTCCTAACGGGGTCACTCTTTCCTTAAAAATTGTTGTTGTTGCCCCAAGTTAACAAATAAACGTGGCACCATCACATTTGATTTCTGGCTTATTTCCTTTCCTTATTTTCATAACTCGTTTAAAATGAAACTTGAAAAATTAAATGTCTTGAAAAAAGCTAGTACTCAATATGGGTAGAGCAACAGTCAACACATACAGTACGGACGGTCAGCTGAAAACACGCATTATTACTTAGCAATTTAAACAAAAAAATTTTCTGTTTGCGCGACGCATGCGCACACCAACCATATCACACCAATACCACCCAACTTTTTTCATTGATTTTAATCTTTAATTAACTTAAACCCCTTTCTATTAATTACTTTATTCTTTTTTTTAAATATTTTAAATTGGTTAATTAATGTACCTATTACTTTGTTTCATGATTTTAAATATTTTTAAGTTATTAAATCGTTTTTAACAAGTATTTCGTTTTTTGTTATTTGGTTTGAAATTTATTTTTTTGTTTATTTAAATTTACTTACCTACCTTTCTTTGATTTTCTCAACTTAACCCCTCATATTTATAAAATAAATATTATCTTTTTACACACATGTTGAATGGAGTGAAAACAAAAAAACACAGAAGTTAAACAAAAATAAAGATAAAATGAAAGTAATTTAGTTAAACGAAAAAAAAGTTATATTGTGTTGTCATTAGCACTTCTAAATTTTTTATATCAAAACAAAAATTGTTCATTAGTCTTTCTTTAAGAGGGCAACCCGGCAAAGGTAGAACAACAAAGGTTATAAAAACGTGTAATTTAGTTTTTCAAATTTCATTTTCGCTGGTTCTGCCCAAAAAATATCTAAACAATTATGTTTTCAGGGGTGGAGGTTGTCTGTCTAAACACTAACAGCTTAAAATGCCTTGAAAACTGGTTTTAATCACGTGGATGATCCTGGCTTATTTCGGCCCCTAATTTTGCTCTCCGTCGTTTCTTGGCTTAGATCACGAACACGAAGGTCGATATATCGGCCGTTCAGGATCTAATTGATTGTGATAAATTTTTATCTTAATATGAAAACTTATTGATAGAATTTTAAAAGTAAACTAGGTAAAAGAAAAGTAAAAAAAAAGAAAAAAAACTTATAGAAAACAACAAGAGTTGTTGACATACTTACAGGAGGCAAAAGCGTTCAAGAAAAATTAACAAAAAATCCAGAATAATGATGGGACAGACGACGACACAGACGGATACGGGTGGGTTGGAATTCAACAACTGCTACTGCTGGCTGGTTGCACTTGCACTTCTTAGCTCTCAGAACTTTAAATGTTCTTCTAATTTCTGCATATTTTGAATTTAAAAAGAAGAAGAAAAAAAAAACTTTATCCTTGCGTTTGGTGTGACGAGCAACAATATTCAACAACCTCTTGTGTCAGTAGCAATTTTGGCCCCCAGTGAACAACAACTGCTCTCTTTTCTCTAGTCTCGATCGTTCAAAATACAAATAAACGGGTAAAAAATAAAACAATTTAGGTTTTGTTTTTTTTCTCACCTTGTTTTTTTTCTTTGTTTGTTTTTTCTTGTCTAAAACATTAATTGTTATTGGATAATCTCCATTTTTAAATGCAATTTCATTCAACAGAAAGTACAACTGACTGTTCTAGTTTTCGATCGAACATCAAATAAACTCTCAAATAAATTTTTGTTTGAAAACCCAGGCCCATTATTTCCTCAATGGAAAATTTACTTGGCCCACTTACTAGTTGCAAAAACTTCAACTGTCATTAGACGTATCTCAGGCACTTTTCTGACAATGAAGAAGAAATGTAGATAATATATTATTAGTGATAATAGAGGAAATGATGGCGGCAATAATCATACAATAATCTGTGTCGTCAGTTGAGTTTTAGTTTTAAAAAAATAGGAAGGGCGGAATATTTTGTTGTCGGTCGACCAGCTGTGACAACCTACGCAGATATGGCAATGAACGACTGACTGATACTTGTTAGAGATACGCACGGGTGGTGACTGGTGTGCACCTACACACGTACTCACACACATATATAAATGAAAGATTATTCTTAACAATCCCATATGAATTGACAATTTCCTTGACTTAACTTCTATCTATCATCCTTCTCGCTATTCCTTTGATTTCTCTATCTCTGTTCCATTCGTAATGTCAGTCTATCTATCTATCTATCTATCTATCTTTTCCTTTCAGTATTTCCATCCATGATAATTGATAGATGATCAAGAAGTTGATTCATTTCTCTATTTTATCTTCATTTATTTTTCTTATATCATCCTATTTAATTTCGTGATGCGGATGCGCCCCCACAACCATTTCGACCACAGGCAAGAAGTGTGGGGGCACCACTGAGTCACCAAATATGTAGGGTGATTAAATAGTACCCCCGATCATAAAAATATCAGAAGGAAAGATAAAAACACTTGAGCAAAAATGGGAATGACAAAAAGGAAACGCTTGTTTTTATATTTTAACAGGTTTTATTAATAACAGAAAAGAAATGTATGCAAAAGGTGTATTTGTGTGAGAGTTCGAATATT
>JAUZSX010331610.1:0-11020 GCA_034780655.1 Idiosepius hallami | reverse complement strand
GAAATAAAAACAAATTACTATTTTGTTATCTTTTTGTTTCTAAACAGATAACAAAATGACATAACCAATTAAGGTTAAATAATGCCGAGAACAATCAATTTTAATAAAGTTTGTTTTTGTTCACGTGTACTATTTTTCTAATAACACAGTATACACTTCTTAATTCGAAATATTTTAGTACAATTGGGATTTGAACTCGCGTATAACGATTTCAAAATTCGACTACTTTGGCATAGTACTAAGTGGACTTCTGCTATTTCTGATTTCATTCATTTATTTTAAGTAATAGCTAAATGATTCTATCAGTTTGTCCCAAAAGTTCAAGAAAGCGTATCAAAGTGTTTTTGATTTGAAGCCGACAGGATGGTTCTTTTACCTGACCATAAAGCTTGCAGATCGACGCCAGAAATGACTTGAAAAATGACGATTTTTATTTTGAACAATATATATTTTATTTTTACTTTGTGGGAAAACTTTCAAACTGTTTATTTTTTGAAAACCTCGTATGACTACTTTAATATCATTTTATTCTATTTCATGATTTTGTTAAGAATCGATAATATATGTGACCAAAGGAAATTGAATCAGTTGAAAATGAAAACCCTCTTAGTTCTTATCTAAAATGACTAAAGAGAAAGTCGTGCTATATAAAATCAGTCTGCAAACGATTAACGAATCCTTGGGGTGTCAAAAATGAGATTTTTATTTGCCACGTTGAAACCTATTTATCAATGAAATGGGTCATTCTTTTGGAGTGATTAATTTAATCCATACAAATGAATCGATAAATTGACAGCGTGATTGGGGCACTGTAGTATATAGTCTAGACGGGAAAATATCAAAGGGGATTCAAAGAGTACTACGTCATATAAGAATAAATCAGGTTTGATTCCAATGCAGGGTTTATCATTCTTGAAAGTTAAACAATACACTAAACCATTTTATTACTGAATTGCAAGGCCATAAAATAAATTTGATGAGAAAATAAATAAGGGATAAATATCATATATGACAATAATAAAGAAAAATGAAAAGGTATAACTCGATAATTATTGAATGGCTAGTTTATTTGTTTTGCGGCATATCAACCTTTTCAATCGTTTAATGCTGGGAAAGTTTTTTTATTTTGGTTATCACATCTGACATAAGTTGTACGATTTACTCCATAGCTTTTTGATGGTATTAGCAATGTTAATTTAACGGAAAGATTGAGATTTAACTTCGTGTATTTTGATTTTAATGGTTAGGGTATTGACACTTGATAGTGATGACACTTAGTACACTAAGTGCCTGTATTAAAGTCACAGTGACAAGTCTCCCTGTGGGTTCCAGAAAGCTCGGCTCTACTCCAGTCAAAGACTGAATGGTGTTTCATGACCTCAGATTTTTATTTGACTGAATCTCTGTCTGCCTGTCTGTCTGTCTGTCTGTCTGTCTCTCACTCTCACTTTCTCTCTCTCTCTCCATCTTTCTTGGTACATATTTTGTTAGGTTGTCCAAAAAGTTCATAAACACTAAAATTTCCCTCAGTAATAACAAAAGCAACAAAAATCATCCTTTAAAATAAAGACCATTTTCCATAACTTTTCTGCCATCGATTTGCAAGCTTTCAAATCTAGTAAAAGAACCATTGTGGCTGGGTAGGTGCGATCCTACAAGTGTCTTAGATGGATTTTTAGATTCAACGAAAAAGGCCCAGCATAAATTCTAGCTTGTACATAGCTCTTCAAGCCCGAATACGAAAAAAAGGGGGAGAATAAAGATAGAAGTAAAGAAAGAAAGAAGGAGAGAAGGAAAGAAGAAAGGAAAAGAAAGGAATAAAGAGATTGATGTGTTGGAGGAGTTTACTGTTAAGCCTGAACAAAATGTAGCTGACTGAAAGCCTATCCGGTCAATAAGAGGATTGGCCGGTGGCCTGTAAAAGTCTACTCGAGAGGCAAGAGAAAAGTCGGATGGACTTTGGCAGTTGGGTGTTGGAAGTGAAGCGAGTTAGGTTGGGACCTCCTCGTTGGAGAAGAAGGGATTTTTGTCGTTCTGGGTCCAGAGGCGAAGGGAGAATCCCCACCGCGTGGGTTTCGGGGCAAAAATAGAGGCCCTTGTTTGATCGCGACTGTACGCAAACGCGAATAAAAAGAAGTTTTATATTTATATCTTTTTTAATCAAAGAATTTTGTTGTTCTTTGTGTCTTGTGGACAAGCCGCTGGGATCATACCCGCTTGGTTCATAACCATTTAGCCGGCTTCGAATCAAAGAATTATTGACACGCTTCCTCGAACTTTTGGGACAGCCTAATATCTAGATTTACCGTCTTTTTCTTCCCTTCCAGCCTGCACTTTATTACTCTTTATCACCCACCTTTTATCTTTACATTCCTCATCCCACATTGTCTCCTTCTCACATCCTACGTGCTTCCTCTCACCTTACTCATGCTCCAACAAATATCGATGGACAGGAAATGATATTTTCACTCTCGAATAGAACTTGAAAATGTTTACATAAACTCAAAGAAAAACTTTTTATCAACTCTTTTTTATTTTTTTAATGCTGGAAATGTGTTTATATTATTTGTAAAACAAAATATAAAATCATTAATTGCAATTTACTTCTGTATGAATCAATATCAATTCACACAAGCGTGTACAAATACTCGAATATAATAAAGAGTTTGTTTGATGAAATATCCTTTAAAAGCAATTTCCAAATATTGAACAGAGTTCATCAAAATTGAAAGAATTACAGTTATTTTAATTGATCGACTCGTTCAGGATTTTATCGATTATTGGATAAAAATGATGACTATTCGATGTGATATGGCACTTATGATTTCCTCTCTACTTGCAGGATTACCCAGCGTTGCCAAGGTGATACCTTTTTATTTATCATAATATTTCTAATTGACGATGATATTTATCAAATCATTGTCTGCTGGGAACAGTTTATTAGAACAGGAACTTTGAAATCGTAGTATATAAGTTCGAATCCCAATTGTTGACTGACGCTCAAATTTAGACTAATACCCTTGGGAAAGGTATGAATATCAAGATTTACTTCAGCTATCTATTAAATAATAGAACTTGTGTGATTCAATAACTATAATGAGTAAACTGTGGAGGTAACCGGGACCAATCGGATTTGAACTCGTGTATCATAGCTCTAAAATTCGATAACCTATTCACTGTCTCAAGTGGTCTAACGTGTTCTTTGTTTAATTCAAGTCACCAAGTTCTGATAAAAGACTCTGATAAAGAACATAATGACACAAACAAAACCGTGGTAAAGATTACAATAATGATTTAAAGAATATGACAATAACTCACCAAGACTTTTATCGATAATTAGTTCTTAACTATTGTGAGAAAAATAGATTATATGATAAGACACGTTTGTTAAGATTTTGCTTTATGTCAATTAAGTTTGTAGACATTTTTATTCAATAATATTAAACAATAAAAAAATTCAATAAAAAAAAACCCATCAATCAATCGGAAAAATTTTTTTTTCAATTTTTATTTCAAAATATTTTTTGTTGAGCAAAAAGTCTTCTTTTCACTAGATGCACATATTCACCCCCTTATGTTTAAGTGTTTACGGGAAACAAATAAACTAAAATCCATACTTTAAAACAGGTCCAAATTTTAATATAGAGACCAAATTTTTGTTTTTGAAAAAATTTTGAGAAAATTTTCATAATAATTGCTTGAAAACAGACTGTTTGACAACAAAAATAAGACGCTTAAATCACTCGCTTTTATTTTTTATTGTTGTTTCTTTACTTTTCTATCAACTTTAAAATTCTATTCTAAAAAACGACTAAGATCTATGACATATTTTCTTAAATCTTTAACTCAATCATTAAAAAACAAAATTTTTCATTTAAATACTTACTTATTTGTGGGATTTCGTTACAAAATGTTGGAGACACCCCGTACAAAGTAGTGGACGACTCATCTCTGTCCATGACGTGACTTCCATGATGATGTGACTTCCGGAAATGTGGACTGCCAGCGAGGCAGTCTGAAATTGATCGGTGACCTGCAAGGTCGTTGGTGAATGCCTTGGGATAAGCAGAGGACTTGCTCTCCATTATTCGGAATACATGTTATTACTATTCCTGTGTCTACGTGTTTCCTTATTTTCCTCCTAACAACAACTCGACTAGTGTCGAGTGCAAAACGCCACCATAACACAAAGTTAAATCTAAACCAACGTTTTAGAAATTTTGTGACGAACTGAAACTCTTTAAGATAAGGTCATGACTTATTTCTAAACTATGAAAGCCTCAACGCCTAAACCAAAGTTAAATAGGATCAGTCCATTAAACTTCCTTTAACAGTAGTTTTTCGGTTTCAAAGAATTAAATTAGCATAAATGAGTTTCTCTATACTGCTGTATTAAAAATGCGTGATCATTCGTCTTTACTATGCACTAAAGACCTTTGTCTTTTTTTTATTCATATTTTTTAGCGCGCGTTTAAAAGACAGGTGTCCAAAAAAAGCAATTTAATATGGCAACACCTATCTTTTCCCTCTTTAAATCTTAAATCAGTTTTCCTATCGTTAATGATATTTTCAAGAAAGTTAATCATCAAAAGCTGTGCGCCCGAATCTCTTAATCATTCCAGATTTTATATTCTGTGACTAACACTTAGGGTAAAAAGATTATTGGCAAATGAATTCCACTATTCTCGTAAACATCATATTATTGTTCCACAAACTTAGATATACATTTATGAGAATTGAAAAATAAAAACACAATTTTTAATTCAACCATCACTGATTACAGTGAATACTCTTGCAGAAAATAAAAGAAAAAATATTTATAAAACTTTATATCTTCATATTAATCCCCCTACGGTGAAAGCAATGTTGGCCAAGTGAATGTGATGGGCCGTTGCACAGTCTCAACCACTCAAAACAATATTCGCAGCCACTGGCATCCTGTCGCTTTCATCCCCTATTTGTATTAACCAAGAAAAGAGAGATGACATGTACCCAATATTCGCACCCGAGTGGGAGCCGGCGGCCTAGTCTACGAATTGTCGAATCATTTTATCGAACAAAAGTCCTGAACGAGAGATTGACTGATGGATTGACAGACGTACAATCGGACGGAAGAACCGAGAGAACAATAGAACCTGAAACGATTTAATCAGAAATCTAATAGTTGAGATAATCACAAAGCTTCAACAATCCTCAAATTTTACAGATGATACCTGATAGGACGAAACATTCATTTGGTCTAGACTTATTTGCGAAATATTTGCCGAATCGAATGAAGTCACTGAGAAAACCAAGTTAGTTTAGATAAAGAGATAGAAACAGATCTTCAAGTCTGATTAATAAAAGCCCCGCGGGGAGCCCGGATTCGTTCAACCACCATAAGCTAACCACTTCTTCTTATCACAGACATTGATACTTCCCGCGTGATTTCGTGTCTTCTCAGTCTTGGCAATGAATCAAATTGTGTTCCTCTCTAAAGACCAGTCAAACTTAAATAATAATTCTATTAATTTATGGTCTATAATTAAGACAAGATTTTCCTCAAACATAGCTTTCCTTGTTTTAAATGGCTTAAATCTTTTCTTGAAATCCTTAGCATGAAGCCTGATAACTTATATATTTGTTATGCGGACTATAGTCCTCATCTTTATATTTGTTAAATTTATTATCCTAGTGATGCTTGATATTTTGTATATCTATTATGCGGAATATAGTCCTCATTTTTATATTTGCAAAAATTATTATCTTTGATATAATGTTTGATATTTTGTATAACTATTATACGGAATATAGTCCTCATTTTTTATATTTGTTAAACTTAATATCCATGATATAAGGCTTAATATTTGTATAATTAATATGTGGACTATAGTCATCATTTTTATATTTGTTAAAATTACTAGCCTTGAGATGAAACTGGAAGATTTGGATATCTTTTATGCAGACAATTGTACTAATCTTTATTGTTCTGGCTCCGTGGATGGGTCGCTGAAAGAGAGTTTCGGACAACGGGAGATAGATCAATATGATTATATTAACAATATGGAAAAAGTTATATATGAAAAGGTAATGTTAAGTTTTTACCTTATTTCGGTCTCATATGACAACAAGATTTTCTCTTCACCAAGCGTGCTAATCTTGAAGAAGATATAGAGATAGGCTGAGTCTATATTGGGGTGCAAAAAAGTAAGACTAATAACGTTATATTATTTGAATGCACAATATGCGGTTTTTCAAAATCCCCGAGGTGAGGCTAGGTAATTTTTGTACGTATTATACGAACTTTGGTCCTCATCTTTAGCTTCATAAAATTCACTTGGATATTGTTTTCAACAATCCTTGCTAGAAAGCTTCATATTTTGTATATATATATATATATATATATATATTTAATTCAAAATGAGCCAACCGATGAACTCTTTGGATCTTTTTGGATGAACGAACTTATAAACCATCATGTCTTCACAGACCAAAAATTCGATACACAAATTATAAAGCTTCATCTCAAGGATTTTAGATAAACAATAACAGTTTTAGTTCCAGACAAATAAAATTTATATCTTATAGAATATTCATTCAGGATTGTTAAAATCAGAGAAAGTGTCTCGCATATTATTTCGTAACTCGGGAATGGATTAGTTCTTAATCTAAATATATCAATCTAATTAGCCATCGGCAACATCGTGCAAAATACCTTTGAGACATAATTAGAGTTATTTCTAATTCAGTTTTCTCGTATTGCTATCGAAGCAGTGTCTTTTGTTGCACAGTGAAATAAACATTCTGATTTGATATATTTGACGGCATATCAACTTTAAACAAGGATTTAATAATGACAAAGTTTTAAAATAGATTCTTCAAAACTGATTATTTATTAATTGTCAAGTAAAAATTCAAGTTTATCGAGACACAAATCATAAATAACGTTTAAGAGAAGATTTTGCTTCGATAATGATTTTTATATAAATAATCAATTTGTGTAAAAAACGTTTTATTCAATACAGAAATTTTCATACGAAAATGTGACTGTCCAAAGTCGGAAATATTTGCAACTTAATACTACCCATATTTTAAAGTCATTTAAAGAAATTTTGCTTTCGTGCAGTAAAGGTTCACTCTCTCGGTATTGATTAAAAATATTAGTCTTCTAATCATACAAAGTAGTGGTGTTAGTGTGTGTGTCCTCTCGTCTGTATAACTGTTCAACAGCGAGAACCAATGGACGAATCATAATCAAATTTGGTAGTATGTTTGTGTATAACGGACGAATAGTGCATACTAAATTGTAAGGTCAGAGGTCAAGATCATGACCTATTAAATATATTAAATATATTAATATTTTATCAGTAAAGCCATATTTTTTTAGTTCAGAAGTTGTTTGACGCCTAGCAACAAAACAATTTGCTTAGAACTATTGCTAAAGTCGGTCATGACATTAACAGAATTTTTTTGTCGAATTTTTGTTAATAAAAAAAAAACAAAAAAAAAAACAAAACAAAACAAAATTAATTTTAGTTAAATTCTTTTTTTTTTTTTGCTGTTGTTCATAAAAACATAATTTTCTTTTTTAAATGACTTTATGATTATTGGATATATTTCGTCATTTCTTATCTAAAAAAAACTTTATATGTTGTTTTTTTCCATTGAAAATAAAATCATGTTTTCTTTTTTTTTTTTTAATTATGAATTGTATAGATAATTCACAAAATTTCCCTTTTTTTAAATCAAAATAAATAGATACGGGTTATCCACAGCATTGTACATTAAATACATGTAGCTTTATAAGAGCTAGGCGAATTTATAGATAACATATACAAAACCTCAAAAACCTTTTATTTTTTTCAGACTAAAGCCCTCTGTCTTATGGCAACATGTAATTACATAATAATATATAATTAAATAAAATAAAATCCTATTTTCAGATTACTTTTGCACCTTAGCCTGAGTGAAAAATTTGGTTTGGGTGACATTGTGTCACCCTCTCCTTTGCTGTTACCCAGAGTGTACTAACCTGCACCCCAACTACACCACTGGCCCCTAAGCACTTTAAACCATTTGCTCCAGCACCATACAGACTTTAGATAAATACCCAATACAAAGAAGCCTAACTTAATATCGAAGATTATTTTATTGCAGTACAAGAAAAAAAATATATTTATGCTCAATTCACCGTTTACATAAAAATGGTTTCCATCGTTTTGTTCAACTACCAGCGTCTCTTTTATTTTTCCTCTTTGTCCGTCAAGATCCGCTGACATTGAATCAGCCTCCGATTGGTCTTTATTTCCTTTTCTTGTCAGAGCGCAGTTTATGATTACTCATTCCTTTTTATAACTACATTATTCTGCCGACCATAGAAATATTTCTGCATTCCGTTCTGACCAAGTCTGCGTTAGGACCCTCACTTAGAGGCAAGGGTGTGGAGAAAAAAAAGGCTTCTATCATGACAGATGAATTTTATGGTTAGAAAGTTGGCTAAGGCCTTGTAGTCATTCTGTGACAGGACCGCTCGTAAATCAGGAACCTGTTTGAAAGACTGAAAACAAAAGCGAATTTTGATTTGACAAAGAATTTGGCTACCTTCCGAAATAAAAAAAAAAACGAAAAAAGCACGATGGTAATAACCTGCACTTAATCCATGAAACGAGTAAAAATGAGATCTTTTAGTAATAAATATATCTCAATAATTCCATATTTATATGATTGTGGAAGGCATTAGTATTCATAGGTTGCTACTATCAAATCATCTCATTTTTAATATTTGCCTCAGTAAATTTTTATAGTCTTTATCCATTCCACAAAAAAAAAGATTAAAAAAATAGATTCATTACCAAATTTTATAAAAGCATATCAGTTCACAATTAAGCTAGAAAAGAATGTATATTAAGGGTCAAAATAAGGAAAAAAATATTTTGTAGGATATTTATAGGATTAATTTGCAAAATATTTTCCTTGTTGCAAAACGCAATCAAAACCCAACCCTCAAATATCCATGGGGGAGTCCATTTTGGAAAGCGGATTAGTATTCAGTCTTTAAAATTTTTATATGCGGATCCCTGGATTCCTCTAGCGGATTATATAAATTAACTTACACCCTTTTAGTTCTCTCATTAGTTTATCATTTACATCCCTCAATATAAATCAAAACTTCCAAATGTTTGTGGTCATAACCAACAGTCTTAAATATAAAAATATTGCAACCCAAACAAACGCCAATACAAATTAAAAATATTGTCAAAATACCGTTGTTGTTTTTGCTTTTGTTTTTGTTGCTGTTGTTTTTGTTGCTGTTGTTGTTGTTGAGCAGAAAGACCACTCTTTAACCGTTAGCACTAGGATCAGTTCTCCGTTTGTTTATAGAGATTTTGCAATCTTTGACTATTTTTGGAGGGTTAGTGTTCATACTGTTCCGAATAGTATTAGTCTAAATATGAAAGTATTCGTCTTGGATTAGAACTTATGTATCCCAAAGTCTTACTGCCTATCGAATATGGGTTTGTCCATATCCTATGGACTTCTAGGCTCAGCCCAATGTAGATATGAGGTTATGGATAGTGTATTCCTATTTAACAATATGTTTTTTTTTGTTTTGGGCTTTCAGACGTTGTTTTATTCTAGATGTTATTTTAAGTACAAATACAATTTTGCAGTAATCATTGTTTTTTCCCTTGATGGATTGCATTTTGAGAAGGAAATAAGAAAATCACATTATGTATTCAATTTGACTGTGACTCATAGGTTTTTTTTATAGGAAAACCTGCTAGAAGAACAATCAGCAGGATTCAATTATATATAATTTTTTGCTAATCTAATAAGGATTTAAGCTCTTTCATGCCAATTTATTGGTTGTTTTACATACACTTTCAGCTACCTCAAAGAAGACAAGGCTCGTCAACTAAGAGGATTAATTCATCTAGTTGCAGCAATAACACTAATTTCAAAACCCGAGTAGAAGCGACCCATCAACTCGATGGGAATAATTCATCGAGGTGAGAAAAAAACAATAATTCCAATATGTTAGGGTATGTAATGAGCCAGTAAAGCTAACCTTGTGCCTAACTTGGTTGGGTGCCCAAATGAGTATATACCATTGAACCTCTTTTGTATTGTCGTTATATAATATGATACTAAATAGCAAGATTCATGGAATCATTGCCAAAATAATGTGCTGTAGAATATATCCTCAACAATCAAAGAATGATAACCGAATATTACAAACAGAATTGGAGAGAATAAGGGGTTTTCCACTTACCTGAACATGGGTCGAACCCATATCCACCATCAAGAGATGAATGATAAAACATCTATTGAGATTGTTTGTCTCTTTGTGTTTTATAGCATATCAAACATTCTTTAGTCATTTAATGCTGAAAATATTCATTTTTTGGTAAATGTTTTTTGTCCCAACGTGGTCTCTTGAATGACACAATATGCACTATCTAATCCACAACTTGAGGGAAGGTGGGGATTCATACCTTCTCCCAACAGTATTAGTGCAATGGTAAAATAGCGTTATATTATGTCCTAGATGGCAAAAGAAGAAGAGGAAGACCAAAAGAGATCTGTAGAAGAACAGTGGAAAGAGAAAAAGAGGATATGCAGCTTTCATGGGGAAAGCTGGCTGGGATGGCTCACGATAGGCAGAAGTGGAGGGACTTCGTTGCTGTCCAAATTCACCACTGGATGTAATGGTTAATGAATGAATGAATGAATTCGTCAAATGATGAACAGAAATAGAACATCTGGAATTCGAACTTGTGTATCATGATTCCGAAATCTGGCCGCCTGCTTGTCCCTAGTGGACCTCACTCATATTTAGATGTTGCAGTCGTTGTGTTTTAGAACAAGCTAAAAACAAGAAGAGTTTATTTTATCGTAAACGTGTCCTTAAGCAAAATACAACAATATTATCTTCCCATTATGACAAACAACCTTTTCCGTTTTATATTCTAATATAATTTTTGATCTTACGAGAAAATCAATGGTTGAAGTCACAAAAAAGCTGTTATCAAAGTTGAGT
>JAUZSX010331599.1:0-11021 GCA_034780655.1 Idiosepius hallami | reverse complement strand
CTTTTTTTTTTTTTTTTTTTTTTTTGGTTTCTGGGTGATGCCCAACTGTTTTTGAGGTCCCCCACCCCCAGAGGGCTGAAGGGTTGCCATGAAAGAGAAGCGATGAAAATTTAAATGCTTCTTTTTTAATTCAAATCAGCAAAATTAACACTGAGATTAACACTCTTACAGAAAGAAGGAAAGAAAGAAAGATATAAAGAAAGAAAGAAAGAAAAAAGAGATAGATAGAAAGAAAGGAAAGAAAAAAGAAAAGAAAGAAAGAAAGAAGAGAGAGATAGAAAAGAAAGATAGAAAGAAAGAAAAAAGAGAGAGATAGAAAAAAAGAAAAAAGAAAAGAAAAAAAGAAAGAAAGATAGAAAGAAAGAAAAAAGACGGAGAAAGAAAAAAGGAAAGAAAAAAGAAAAGAAAGAAAGAAAGAAGAGAGAGATAGAAAGAAAGATAAAAAGAGAGAGATAGAAAGAAAGATAGAAAGAAAAAAGAAAAGAAAGAAAAAAGAGAGAGATAGAAAGAAAGATAGAAAGAAAGAAAAAAGAAAAGAAAGAAAGAAAAAAGAGAGATAGAAAGAAAGATAAAAAGAAAAGAAAGAAAGAAAGATAGAAAGAAAGAAAAAAGAGAGAGAAATAAAAAAGGAAGAAAGAAGGAAAGAAAGAAATAAAGAAAGAAAGAAAAAAAGACAGAAAGAAGGAAAGAAAGTAATAGAAAAATGAATAAAGAAAGAAAGAAAGAAAAAAGAAGAAAGAAAGAAAGATAGAAAGAAAGAAAAAAAGACAGAAAGAAAGAAAGAAGGAAATAAATATAAAGATAAATGAATAAAGAAAGAAAGAAAAGAAAAACATAATGAATAAGTTAATGGAAGGAAGGAAGAATTACACATGAAAATTGAATTAATGGGCAAGAATTTTCTGGATGGTTGAATCGTATTTACGATTACTTCCTGCGGATATTGTTGATAAAAATGCCTTTTCATGGGAATTTTTTCTTCTTTTTCTTCTTCTTATTCTTTTTCTTCTCCTTCTTCTTTTTCTTTTCCTTCCCTTTTTTTCTTGTTTTTCTTTATTCTCGTTCTCCTTCATTTTCTTCTCTTTATTCTTCTCTTTCTTCTTCTTTTTCTTCTTTTTCTTCTCCTTCTTTTTCTTTTTCTTCTTTTTCTTCATTTTCGTTCTCCTTCATCTTCTTCTTCTTCTCCTTCTTCTTCTTATCCTCCTTCTTCTTCTTCTTCTGCTCCTTCATTCTCACTATCCTCCCTTCCTCCTCCTCCTTCTTTTCATTATATTAAGGTCTCACACCAATCTCCAAGCGCTTGTACAGCCAGCAACCAGTGGTTTTTACTGGTGTCAAAGTGACAAGTCTTCTCTGAGTTCTAGCAGGTTCCTCGAAATTCCAGTTAAAGACAGTTTGGTAAAAGCATCTACTTGGGTTTCACCCCTCAACGCTTACTTTACACCAAGGCCATTAACAAGGTCTTTCAACTATGCCAACGCCAGTTGGTGATTCCTGAAGGCTGAGAGATAATAAGTCTCCTCTGTCACCACAATATATACGGATACCTTGCATTCAATTTCTGCAAGACCCCTTCATCGTCTTATTTCTTCTTTTTCTTTCTTTTCATTTTTAAACTTTAAATTCCAAACGTGATTAAATCGTCCTTGTATTCTTCAATACTTCATTCAACAATAAATGACTAATTCACTTTCTACAAACTTTAAATTTCAAACGTGATTAAATTGTCCTTGCTTTCTTTAATACTTCTTTCAATAATAATTTCACAAGCATTTATTATGGCTTTCAAGTAGGTGAATGATTTTCAGCGTGATGTGATTGTGCTGTTTAAGACAGAAAATTCGACATGGAGCCTCTCTAAATGCGAATAAATTCTGCCTGAATTCTTCAGTCATGTCTCCCAGAATCAGTTCTCTTATGTTGTATCAAAATTGAAGAACGAAAATTTTTATTCTATTCCTAGAAGGAAACATGGAAATGGAAGCACTACATTTTTTAAAGTTTGTTTTTGATTTCTTGGTTTTTTGCTGGGCTCCCTGTAAAACACAAAACATTTTTTCTAGTGTAAGAGGCAAACATCAAATAAAAGAAAACCAACCACGAGAATTTTAGAAGAAAATTTGCATTTTTATTTCGCTGGAAAAGGCACACCATCAGTCACCTCACAGCAGCAGTTCTTCTTGTAGAGATAAAGATAGAAATAATTTTTTACAGTTGTTTACTCTTTTTGCTGTCTGTTGTTGAAGTTTGATATGTCCGGTATGTCATGTTATGACAGAAGAGAACAGCGACCCTCTCTGGTTGTTCTTTCCCAGCCGACAAAAATCTCTGTTGTTCTGGGCTTGTTTATATAAGCCCTGACACTTTACGTGTGTCGAAGGGTGCATCAGCTGATTCTAAATGCTGAATCAACACAAAAGTTTATTGATATGTAATCATTAAAAAGTTAAAACGTACCACTGCTTAAACTTAACAATATACAACGTTTACCATTTCTCTCTCCCTATTTTTACATTAACAGATTTTCTGCAACTCAAAAATAGTTTTGAAATATAAACGTTCCATGTAGTTCGACCACTGCTCATCATCATATTGTGCCGCTCTTTAAAATGGGAAGCGACGGCGGTAACCATATCAAGACAAGGCACACTAAGTGGTCAGTCCGTGAGCAGGTGAGCGATGTTCTGCACGGCGTCCAGTACGAAGCCCCACCTCTTGAGGATATCTTGAGTTTTTGCCACCCCGGCCTGAGCACTGTTAAAGCGTCGCCCACTCCCTGAAGGGAAGGTCTAACTCGGGCAGTAGCTCCTGTGAGGGCTTGGGCAAAGCATCATTGTCTAAGTCCATCACTAAACATCTTTCATTCATTCACCTTAAAATAGAAGACAGAACAAGTTCATGCCAAGAACAACAAGAATTCAATTGTTTTAAAAAATAATTTGTATTAAATTAAAAGTTATACAATCTTTAAAAATGTGAATTTGATGAAATTTCAGAAGTATAGCCAATAAACTTGGTATATATATTTGGGCAGCGACGGTGGAGCATTGGTAAAAGTTCCGGCTCTGGAATCGTATTACTCGAGTTCAAATCCTAGTCAAAACCATTACTTTCATTTTAGCTGCCTCAGGCAGATGGGGCTTATTAACTCGGGAGAGAAGCACATCTAGGTGAAGGGTAACACCGAATGTAAAAAGCCCGGGTGAGAGCAAGTAAAAATGGTCTTGTGCCAAACTTAGGTTGGTGCTCACCAAGTAAATATAATATATCAGTATATAAATGTGAGAAAGTGTGAATGTATCAGTCTGTCTGTTTCTCTCTCTTCATTCATGAATTGCTGTCGAACTGGAAATGGTATTCAGCGTCCTGTTATGATTATTATTTGAATTTCTTAATGGTGACATGTTTCTAAAGACTTTTACTAATTCTTGTCGGAAGGTTTTGTTACAAAACCCATAAACAACTGGATTTAGGGCCCCGTTTAATATCCACGACCGATAAAGTAACAAGATAATAGATTCTTGAACTGGTTTTAAAATAACATTATGGAAGAAATAAGAAGTGACCCCGACAAGCAACGTCGGTAAAAAACTTACAGCATACGCCACAGTGATAGTGATCATAGTCCGATTAGTGCGAGTAAGTTTTCTCCTGGAAGATAATTCTCGATTGGTATTAGAATCAAGGCCATTAACCAATTGGTGTCTGATGTGTCCCTTTTGAATAAAATGTTTGCGTGCCGTCTTCCATACTTGAAAATAGAGAACAAACATCAAAATCAGAATGGTCAAATTCGCCGGAAATAGAGACACGTAGTAAGTCCATGCCAAGGGCGTGTGTCGGAAGTAACATTGGGTGGTGGTTAGATTGACATTCAAGGCGAGGGTGGCAGTATCAAACGAGGCCGTGACGGGAACCACCAGAAGGGCCGAAACGAAGATTACGACCCCCATGAGAATTCGGGCATGAGTTCGGGTCATTTGGGGTTTGGTGGCCCTACAAACCAAACAGTATCGCTCCACGGAAATGATCAAAAGCACTAGGGCGGAAGAGACACAGTAATAATATATCACAAATTTTTGGAACTTGCAAAGGTAGCGATAGGGATATTCGTAGACTGTTCGTAGTTCGATAATCTCAAGGGGAAATCCGATCAAACATATGAAAATGTCCAGAAATGCCAAGAGGGTAATAAATAAGTGGAGGTTGTTCTTTTTAAGGCGAACCCCGTAAATATAGAAGACAAGCAAATTACCAATAATTCCAACTGGCATCAGAGATGACAAGAATGCAATCGTTGGGATTCGAACCTCCAATGCAGTTTGGTAAGTTTCCTTCGAATATCCATCCATGTTTGTAATGTTAGAATTCATATCTAAATCAAAATAAATCATTGTTAACATCAAGATATTTTACATACACTAATTTATTTATTTAAAAAGTCATATATTATCATTAAAAAGAATTTTGATTTTTTTAAAAATATTTTCTAATAAAATTTGTGTGTATTTTATAAGGCACTAGAAGTATTGCCCGGCTTTGCCCGGCACCGGGGACTTGCCAATATTATATTTTTCAAAAACGCTTCATGTTTGAAAATGAATTATTTTTCCTTTGTTTTCAAAAAACGCTTCTTCTTTATTTATTTACTTGTTTATTTTTAATTCAATAACGGTTCTTCGTATTTTCTCAGAGTTCTTTTTTAAAAAAAATTAATCAAGAATCACATTATTTTTATCGTTTTTGTTTTTACGGTATATTAACCTTTTGATAAACGATCTTTTTGTTCACATGCATCTATAAAACTATATATTTTTTCTTGTTTTCGAACAAAAAAACTTAATTGCGGGGTCGAGTGCTTTAATATAAGTCCCTTGCTTTCTTCTAAATATTTTCGGTCCTCCTTGACCATCTTCAGGAATTGACATTTTTTGTCAGTTACATTATAGTTCTTAATGTGTTTTGATCTGATGTTTTTTTTTTTGGGGGGGGTGTATTTTTGTTTGTTTGTTTTTGGCTTTTTTTTTTTTGCTTTTTTTTGTAGTAATACGTTTTTATCTCTATCTCTTTTATTTATCTATATAGATACATAAAATATCAACTAAAAACACCACAAAAGTTTATCTTTAATTTTCAACCGATTCAGTTTTTGTTTTTACTTTTGTTGTTTTTTAATGAAAAAATAATATAAAAAATAGAAAATTGATTGTAAAAAAATATTTTAAGTTATTGAATGATAAAACTGGTAACAAATACTAAATAGTCAGAAATAAAGAAAATTAGTTAATATTACTAACTTTTCACGATTGACCCAAAAATTAATATTGATAAATATACAATGGTTAATACCAAATAGTCAGAAATAACAAATGAGTTAATATTATCAACTTTTTACGATTGACCCAAAAAGTAATATTGATAAATATACAATGGTTAAAAAAAGGTCAATTTTAACAAATAATTAAAGTTTAAAAGATTAAATGATAATGGTTTACAAATATTTTAGTTGTCAGCTAACAAAATATTTCTGTTCATACAATTATATTGATTTCTAAACATACATTAATCGATTTTCAAAATCAATTAGTAATGACCATTTATAACATTTTCATTTCATTCAAAATATTACTTTTTTTTCCAAATCAAAATAACAATTGGACACACCTTGAAATGAAAAAAAAATTGTCTTAATTTACACGATTTCTGCTCAATATATTTTTTTTTTCAATTTTGACAGTCATACTTGAAAATTCCTTTGCCAAAGAAAGTATCGGTATTTTGTGTATACATCTCCATATTTTTTTACTTTCCTTGAATTTTATAATTCTGTCTGAAATATTAATTTTTTTTATGTTTTGTGTGTAAATCTCCATGCTGGCGTTATTTTTTTTTGTTTTTGTTTGTTTATATATATTCTATACTCAATTTGACTTTTATAGATATTTTGTCTGAAACATTTTTTTTTTGTTTTGAAAATGAATCTCCATCCAGATATATCTATATATATTTTTTTACATATATTCTTTACTCCCTATGAATTTTATAGATATTTTATCTGAAACGTTAGTTTTTAGTGTTTTGTTGATAGATCTCCATCCTGGTATTTTTAATGTGTTATTTTTGGGGTTTTTTTTATTTTTTTATATATATTCTTTACCCTCTTTCATTTTTTATAGATATTATGTCTTAAAGATTATTTCTTAAAGTTTTGTTGATCAATCGATATTTTTTTGTGTTTTTTGTTTGTTTTTTTGTTTGTTTTACATATATTCTTTTCTTCCTTTGATTTTTATAGATATTTTATCTGAAACATTTTTTTTTTTTCTGTTGTGGGAATAAATCTCATTTCCGGTGTTTTATGTTTTGTTTTTGTTTTTCTGATATATTTTTTTACATATATTTTTTTTACATATAATCCCTTTGAATTTTATAGATATTATGTCTGAAAGACTATTTTTTAGTTTTTTTGTTGGTGGATGTCCATACTGTTTTTTTGTTTTTGTTTTTGTTTTGTTTTTTTGTTTTTTACATATTTACGCGAGTTTAAATCACAGTCAAAACCATGGGATTCACCTTAAATTGCCTTATGTCAAACTTGGTTGGTGCTGCTCACCAATAAATATAGTATATTCTTTACTCCCTTTGATTTTTATAGATATTATGTCTGAAAGATTATTTTTAGTTTTTTGTTAATAGATCTCCATCCTGGCATATTTTGGGGTATTTTTTTTTTTTACATATATTCTTTACTCGTTTTGATTTTTTTTAAATGCAAATAATTCGTTGTTGACAAATAAAACAAGATAAAAGAAATATTCATAAATAATTGATAAAAGATGATAACAAAAAAAACATTGCTGTTGACAAATAATCCAGACAACCGATCTTTGGAGTTTATTATTGCAGATTAGTTTTATCTTTTAAACAACAATGCAAAATGTTTTAATTTCATTAAATGAATTGTTTGAAAAAAAAAAGACACCAAAAAATCAGGTTGACATTTAAATTTAATGTTTTATAAAGAAAAAAATATCGATGAGAACGTATGTTTATGTAAGTTTTAGTTTTAGGGCATATCAGCCTTTTTAGCTCGTTTAATGCCGAGAACAATTTTTTTTTTAAAAACGTCACTATTTGTCCAAGTGTAGTTTTTTTTTTTCAATAACACAATATGCTCTATTTAATTCAACCTTTTTGTATCAACCTTTGTAGGTCGTTTAATGCCGAAAACAATCATTTTTGGAAAAACGTTCCTCTATATCCACGGGTATTTATTTCAATAACACAATATGCATTATTTAATCCATATCAACCTTTGTAGGTCGTTTAATGCCGGTAACAATCAGTTTTTGAGAAAACGTTCCTCTATATCCACAGGTATTTATTTCAATAACACAATATGCATTATTTAATCCACATCAACCTTTGTAGGTCGTTTAATGCCGGTAATAATCAGTTTTTGAGAAAACGTTCCTCTATATCCACGGGTATTTATTTCAATAACATAATATGTATCATTTAATCCATATCAACCTTTGTAGGTCGTTTAATGCCAAAAAAATCATTTTTTTTTACAAAGTTCCTCTGTGTCTACATGTAGTTTTTTTTTCAATAGCACAATGTGCACTATTTAATTCATATCAACCTTTGTAGGTCATTTAATGTCGAAAACAATCATTTTTTTTAGAAACGTTCTTGTGTATCCACAGGTATTTATTTCACTAACATAGTATTCCCTATTTAATCCATGTCAACCTTTGTAGGTCATTTAATGCCTAAAACCATCATTTTTTTAGAAACGTTCCTTTGTGTCCACATATGTTTTTTGTTTTTTTCAATAACACAATATACATCATTTAATCCATAGCAAAGAAGCGACGGTGGAGCATTGGTAAAAGCTCGGTCTCTGGAATCGTATTGCGCGAGTTCAAATCCCAGTCAAAACCATTACTTTCACTTTAGCAGCCCCTAATGTTCGTTAGCTCGGGAGAGCTCCTCATCTAGGTGAAAGGTAACACCGAATATAAAAAGCCCGGGTAAGAGCACGTAAAAATGGCCTTGTGCCAAACAAGAGGATGCCCACCAAGTAAATATCATACACAACACACATACACACACATGCATACGAATACACACACACATACACACACACACATGTTTAGTATGATGTTACTCACTAAGGTTCCTTTTAGCCATTTTGGCAATGGCTTTTGGAAATGAATCGGAACATCTTCCATTTCTATTGGATTTGTTGTGTACAACAAACTAAGGCCATCTTTTGCTGTTATCAAGGGAGATAAATGCAATAGAAATATTGCAAGCAAATTCACAAGACGAAGGCACAACATTTTCAAACCTAAAAAAAAAAGGAAAAAAAATCAATTAAAATTTTTGAAATTAAATGAAAATATTTAGAAAAAAAAGAATATTTAAACAAACAAACAAACAAACAAACAAACAAACAAACAAAAAAAAAACAAAAAAAATGTGATAATTTAAAAAAAATTTTTTTTACAGCAATGACTTTTTGTGCCCATTTGAAATAGGCTGCAGGTCCAAAGGTCTCTGTCACTCGAGATTTTTCATTCTGTAACCTACACTTAACAAAGCCAAATCGGCGATACCGAAACGTACCCAATTCCCCCACAAGAACTCTTTACGCCATACGCCCTGTACAGGATAGAGTTAGCGACAAAGAGCCCAAGTTTTATATAAATCTCTCAGAGTTCAATCAATATCTGAAGAAGGCTGAAGCGTACATCGGTTGGAACGTCGATGAGAGTAAAAGTAGGATAAACTTGAATAAAGTTAATATCAAAACTACTTTTATAAATTCATACAATCAATACAATAAAGATGAGAGTAGAAGTCCAAATAACTTAAATAAAATAAATAGTCAAAATACTTTTATAAATTCATACAATCAATACAATAAAGATGAGAGTAGAAGTCCAAATAACTTGTATAAGCATAAAAATCAAAACTAAAACGAGAGAGTACCATCTCAACACTAATCATACGAAAAACATAGTAAATATTTCAATTCCTAAAAGAACGAAAAATATATTTTAAAAAAAGTTAAATAAAATAAAAATAAAAAACTTAATTGACCTTAAATAACCAATAGAGGTTGATATTATATTATATTTACTTGGTGAGCACCAACCCAAGTTTGGCACAAGGCCAATTTTACGTGCTCTTACCTGGGCATTTTACATTCGGTGTTACCCTTCACCTAGATGAGCTGCCCTCCCGAGTTAACGAGCCCCATCTGCCCGAGGCTGTTAAAGTGAAAGTAATGGTTTTGACTGGGATTTGAACTCGCGTACTACGATTCCAGAGCCCAAGCTTTTACCACTGCTCCACCGTGTTTTGTAGTAAGAATAATTATACCAATATGGAAATATGAAGAGAAAATTGCGCGATTCTCAGCATAAAACGAGGAAACAACTTTAAGTCGGATGGAATTAAATAGCCGGATAAAGAAACCAAATATGACTCAATGAACAAGATAACTATCGATAGGTTGGAATCTTGGAAATTAAAACGTTCAAACAAAAGAAAATAAGAGTTTTTAAGCAGGGAATACCTAAGAAGAAGAAAGAAGTTATTGGAAACAAAATTAAATGCAATAAATCTCATCAAAGGAATCAACACATGGGCAGTATCCTCGACTATATACTCTGGACCCTTTCTAGTGGGTGGACGATAGAATAATAAAGAAATCTAGACCAAAAGACAAGGAAACTAATGACGATGCACAAGGCCCCATGCTCAAAAGATGATGTGGATAGAATATGCGTACGATGATCTCCTAAATATTGAACACTGTGTAACCAAAGTATCAAAGCAATTAAATAAATACACTGTAGAAAATTAAGAAAGAATCATCAGAGCAGCAAGGACAAGCGAACAAAAAACTGAATCTAGAAGAAAATAGAAAACAAGCCGCGCATGCGTGGTACTCCTATCTCTAAAAGTCCCCGTGGGACGCAAAAAAGATTTTTTCCCGGGGTAAACACTATTCAATTTGTGAAATGAATAATACTATTTATGTATATCTACTCATAAAATTATTACTTGTGTAATTATTAATTATTAATTAACCCTCCACATTTTGGCCAAGTTTCAGAAAAATTGAACGGATGGATCAAAAGTTATAGGCTAGTAAAGGTTATTTTTGGCTGTTTTGGGGCATTTTTACCACCTGGGGGGGGAGCTAACGAGATTTTTTTTTTCAAAAATTGGAGAATGTCACTTTCTAACCTGACCGAAGTTACAACTTCATGCAACATCTCAGAAAAATTGAACGGATGGTTTGAGAGAAAAACGCGAACGAACGAACATGCCTTAAAACATAGGTTCCCCTCATTAAATAATGGGGTACCAAAAAACATAGGTTCCCCTCATTAAATATCGGGGTACCAATTAAGGAGGAATACAAAACCATTTAATGGTGAATTCCCAAGTCAGATGAGAGCAGTTGCACATCCCAACTCATGGACGTAGCTACAGAAACGATACCTGACTATAAAAACCGAATCACTACTAATTGCGGCGTAAGACGATTTACTTCGCACTGACTTTGTAAAAACCAAGATTGACAAGAGCGTGGAAAACAGAGGATGCAGACAGTGAGAAGAAACTCTCACACATATCGTAATTTGATGCTCTAAACTCGCACCAAAGGAATATAAATACAGACATAACTGGATAAGAATGATAATTCACTCGAATCTTTGAAAAAAATACCAACTAAGATACCCGGAAAAATTGTAGCTGTCCAAAAAAACAAGGCCCACAAAACCCTTTGGGACTTCAATATTCAAACAGATACCAACAGGGACACTGGGAAAATTGTAACTTTGCAAAGAAAATGGAACCCACAAAATCCTTTGGGACTTCAATATTCAGATACCAACAGGGGCACTGGGAAAATTGTAGCTTTGCAAAGAAAATGGAACCCACAAAATCCTTTGGGACTTCAATATTCAGATACCAACAGGGGCACTGGGAAAATT
>JAUZSX010331578.1:0-11022 GCA_034780655.1 Idiosepius hallami | reverse complement strand
AACTGGCAGTTGTCGAGTCCCGTTGACACTGTGTCTACATTTAACTAATATATGTATATATATATATATATATGTGTGTGTGTGTGTGTTTTTTGTGTGTGTGCATTTGTGTGTGTGTTTGTGCATGTGTGTGTAATAAAAAGTTACTGTTTTTGTAAAGTATAAAGCTAGAAGCCAAAAGGTCTCAAAAAAATCTTTTGTGATAACATTCTAGTTGCACTTCTTTATTTCTTTTCGAAGCCTCAACCGATCTCTGTTACAATAGACTAGAGAAGAGGGCATTTGGAGAATGACCCACCGTAAATTGGATTGTGTCTCGTATTGCCGCCCTTTAGAGATACCTAACCATTCGACTAAATAGATAAATAAATACATAAATAGATATATAGATAGATAAATAGACACAGAAAGAAAAAAAGAAAGAAAGAAAGAATGAAAGAAAGAAAGAAATAAATAATGAAAGAAAGAAATAATAAAAGAATGAAAGAAAAAAAAGAACGAATGAAAGAAAGAAAGAAATAATGAAAGAAATAATCAAAGAAAGAAAGAAATAATGAAAGAAATCATGAAAGAAAGAAAGAAATAATGAAAGAAAAAAAAGGAACGAATAAAAGAAAGAAAGAATTCTAAATAATAAATAGATAAATAGACAAAGAAAGAATGAAAGAAAGAAAGAAAAAAGAAAGAAAGAATGAAAGAAAAAAAGAAAGAAAGTATGAAAGAAAGAAAGAAAGAAAGAATGAATGAATGAAAGAAAGAATCAAAAGAAGAAAGAATCATAAATAATAAATAGATAAATAGACAAAGAAAGAAAGAAAGAAAGAAAGAATGAATGTAAGAATGAATGATAGAAAGAAAGAAAGAATGAATGAAAGAAAGAAAGAATAAATGAATGAATGAAAGAAACAAAGAAACAAAGAAAAAAATGAAAGAAACAAAGAAAGAATGAATGAAAGAAAGAAAGAATGAAAGAAAGAAAGAATGGATGAATGAAAGAATGAATGAAAGAAAGAAAAAAGAAAGAATTAATGAATGAAAGAAATAAAGAAAGAAAGAAAAAATAAAAGAAGCAAAGAAAGAAAGAATGAAAGAAACAAAGAAATAATTAATGATAGAAAGAAAGAAAGAATGAAAGAAAGAAACAAAGAAAGAAAGAATGAAGGAATGAATGAAAGAAAGAAAGAATGAATGAAATAAATAAAGAAAGAAATAAAAGAAAGAAAGAAAGAATCAAAGAATCAAAGAATGAAAGAATTATAAATAATAAATAGATAAATAAATAAAGAAAGAAAGAATGATAGAACGAAAGAAAGGAAGAAAGAATGAATGAAAGAAAGAATGAATGAAAGAAAGAAAGAATGAAAGAAAGAAAGAATGAAAGAAAGAAATAATAAAAGAATGTTTAGAATAGAATAATTCTGGGGTCTGATTGCCTATCTACAGCAGGGTCGTACTTAGAGTCACTGTAGACCCTACAACTCTGTGTGTGTGTGTGTAAAAAATTCTTTCTATATGGATTCCGAAACGTCTGTGCAGATTTTCTTTAAAATTCCTACACTTGTACTTTATGTGTCTCGGAGGATTCTTAGATTAATGTTGTTTCAAAATAGTGCTGAAAAGTTTTGGAAATCAATTTTTTAAAAAATCCCAGTTTCTGAAAAGAATTCAAACGGAATCTGAGAGATAATCAGGAAGAAAGAAAGAAAGAAAGAAATAAAGAGGGAAAGAGAAGGAAAGAAAGAATGAACAAAGGAATGAGAGAGAGAGAGAGAGAGGGGGGGAGAGAGAGAGAGAGAAAGAGAGAGAGGGTGAGATTAGGAAGAAAGATATAAAAAGAGAAAGAAAGAAATAAATAAAGAGGGAAAGAGAAGGAAAACATTTCGACCCTAATATATTTTCTTTAATAGAACGGCTCTGAGTGACTACTTGGTAATATTACCAAGTCAGGGTCCAAATGTGGCGGTTGAAATATCGTTGTGTGTGTGTCTTCTTTTGACCTACAATGAAATGGCTCTGAGTGACTAGTTGGTGATTTTACTAAGTCAGTTTTTTCCCGGACTGTAATATGATCCTACAATAAAATTGCTCTGAGTGACTAGTTGGTGATTTTACTAAGTCAGGTTCCAAAGAATAAAAAAAGGATAATAAATACAATAATTAAATGAAATAGACTTATAAAATATTTATTGCCGTTTAAATTATCTTTTTAAAGAATTTCAAACAAAATTTATTCACAAAATTAAATTGTAATTTGCGTACAAACCAGTTACAACCCATGCTTAACCACTTAGCGGCCCCGGTATTGAATGTGCCTTGCGGTCCCTTTATCCTAAAAAGGCAACTTTCATGCCCAAAACAAACTTTTAGAGACCTTGAAACAAAACCTGTACGATTTAGAACTCTATTGAATGTATCCTTGCTCAAATGATTCCAAGGATCTCTGAGGTCAGTTTGAATTTCACCACCAATAAAAAAAGCCTTTCTTTGAACCTTTCTACTAACCCACCTTAATGTATTTTTTGTTTAATTCCCTTTATTGACCAAATATTGGAAGATATGTGACTGCTTCACCAGAAATTTTAAACTTTCTAATAACGTTTTCAACTGTACTAGATGGTATATTAGGTTCCCTTGATATTATTCGATACGTCTTTCCTTATTTGTGCTTATCAACAATATTTTAGAGGATATCTATTCACAACATTTCAGTTTTAAGCATTATTATAGATGAAATGGTAGATTTTGAAGCAAATGAACACAAACCGGATAAATTTTCCTAAAATTATTCCAATATATAGATCAGTTTGTTCAATGATAACTTCCTTGCATTATTGCAACACGCAAAGCAAAAGTCATCTAAAATTTATTTTATAAAAGTGATCCTTTTAAAGTCTATCCAATACTTTTGCGTTTGTTAATTTACATTTTTCCTTAAATATAAACTTTCTAAATTTAGATTTTGTAATTACTACCCCAAATATGTGTTGGAATAGTTAAAGAAATATATTGACCAAATTTCAGGTAAAATCTTGAACCCTAAGAAGAGTTATGAAAAAAAAAATGTAATGTATCCAATACTTCTGCAAGGCACTGTATGTACCTAAACATAGAAGTTAAAAAAATGTCCAGTTAATCCCATTAATTTTAAACTACTATTTTTCGGTTTTAAAGTTCAAACTGTTATAGTAACACTATGGACTAGCTCAGCTCTCTATAAAGAAATAAAAAAAAGCTACGTTAATAAAGACCTACAGATCATTTTAAAAAGTAAATATTTTTAGTGGAAAAAAAAATTAAAAATCAATGCAAACCAAAAATCTCACAACCAAATAACCCAAAACAACAATATAAATAATATTAAATAAATAAACAAACAAAATTCTCTCTAAAACCTATGAGACCTTAAATAAACAGAAAAGGTTGATAGGTCGTTAAACCCAAGCAAACCAAATAATATTAAATAAATAAACAAACAAAATTCTCTCTAAAACCTATGAGACCTTAAATAACCATAAATGGTTGACAGGTTTATAAACCATAGCAAACAAAACTAAAATCAAGGTAGCTCTATTCTTATCATTATCATAACTCATTTTCATTATCATCATTATTATTACTATAAATATTAGTATTATCATCATACTATCATTATTATTATTATTATTATTATTAATATTATCATTATTTAATGAGAATTGACAATTGAGGAAATAATACTCACTTTTCACTTTGCCCAAGTCTTTTTCGAATTTCATTCTCCTTAGCTCTTTCAGCAGCAGCAGCAACTTCTTCTTCCTCTTTTTTCTTTCTTTCTTCTTCCTCTTCTTTTTTCTTATCTTTAATTCCTTCAAATGCACGAAAGATGCCTTCTTTTTTCTTTGATTCTTCATAGGATCGAAAAAGACCTTCATTATTATTATTATTATTATTATTATTAATAATAACATTATTATTATTATTCATTACCATTTCATTGACACCATCTTTTGCTTCTCTTTCTTTGTTTCTTTCGATTTCATTCAAGACTTTTTCCTTTTCTTCTTTAGCTTCTTCTTCTTCTTCCCTTCTTATTTCACCTCCCCAAACACTTTTTTCCACTACTGCTGATGAGGATGGTGATGATGATGATGATGATGATAATTTGTCTTCTTGAATGGCCGCCCCCAATTCTTTTCTCTTATTATTGTCGACTTCTTTCTCTTGTGTTTGAAGACCATTTGAAACTGGTAAAAAATACATGAAATTTCAATAGTTTTAGGGACAAGGTATTTTTAATATTATCACACGAAATAAATTATTTTAGAAAAAGAGAAAATTTCAAAAATACAAACAAATGCATTGTTTTAGATGAACAGAAGATCCATTACGTCATTAAGTTACATGAGAAAGTTCTGGTTTCTTGAGTTAAAATCTAAATGTTAGGGAAAATATACACATACACACCTTTATATACGCATACACACATACTTACCCACCCACACATAACAAGCCAATACAGCATATTAGTGATTTAGAATAACCAAGGATAAATTAATCTTTTAAGAGGGAAATATCTGAAAAACATTATTTGTCCATATTTGTCTGTATCTGAGAAAAGGTCTCTACTACACCACTTTGGGGTCTAGAGACATAATATTTCATATATAGGGTATTTAAACCTTTGGAACAAACTTGATTATGGTTTGGAGATGGGAATATGGCTGATAAAGTGTCAAACTGGATTATTGTGAACCCATAGCACCTGCTGTGAGCGGGCCACTTTTGTCATTAGGATGTCAATCTAACTGCAGTTAGCAAGAATAATTTTCAGCTTTTAAAAAATTAAAACAGGTTTAAGAGAAAAAAAAATTTACAAAACTGCTGATGAAAATGACAACAAAAGGAGTATTAAAAGAAACTCCTGAGCAAGGCCAAGAAACAATTGTATAACACTGTATAATATTCAACCCTCAAATTTTCAAAGAAAAAACAAATATTGTGTGTCATGCAAAACAAGTAAATGAAAAATAGAAATCCAAAAAAAAAAAGTAAATGACAAAATATAAACTGCAAGTTGTAGTTGGAACTCTTTAATCCTTTGGACCTTAAGAGGCAGATATATCGGCCCTGACAACATAAGGCAAAAGAAGACACACCAGTATTTTGACTTTAATGTGTTCCTTTAATATAAGGACTCTGAGTAACTACTTGGTAATTTTGATAAAACAGGGTTCAAAGGATGGAAAGTCGCAAGGTGTATAAGTAAGTAGATATGGTAAATAATGCGAATTGAAAAATTACTCATCTATTTTATGTCACTATAGTTGTGTGATAAAGGGGCACAGAAAAAAAATCGCTACAAGGATCATTTAAAGAAGTCCTTTGGTGCCTGCCAAATTGACCACCACCACCATTGGACTAGTCTTACTGCTGACCGAGATAGATGGCGGCGCACTATCCATTAGGCCGTCACGTCCTTTAAGGTCTCCCGAACAGTAAACCTGTGCGAGAAGCGCCACAGCAGGAAGACCCGGGAGGCATCAGTGACATTTCCCTGCAGCCGCTGTGGCCAAGCCTGCTTGTCCCATATCGGGCTCATCAGCCACAGGCGTGCTTGCAACCAACGTAGGCAACCACCTTCTTAGAATCTTTGTCCGCGAAGTCCAGCCAAGAAGAACTTCTAGATCGGAGGACCAGTACAGTACCTGATAATCCTAAGTGGTCACTCATCTTAGTACTGAACAGGCTCTATGTTGCTTAACTTTGGTGATCTAGCGGGAATGGTGTCTCCAACACAACTTAACCATACAACTGATATTACTAAGTGGTCACCCAACTTATTACTGAACAGGTTCTTCATTGCTTAACTTTGGTGATATAGTGGGAACTGGTGTCTTCAACATGACTTGACTGTACACTTCAAATTATTAATGCACACACAATTTAGATAATTTTCATATTGTTTGGTGCTGGCAATGTTGATTGATATGTCAGCAAAATTAATTGACTTTGTTTAATCAATGTAACAATGCTCTTTTAATCAATGTAACAATGCTCTTTTAATCAATGTAACAATGCTCTTTTAATCAATATAACAATGCTTTTTTAATCAATGTAACAATGCTCTTTTAATCAATGTAACAATGCTTTCTCTTCCATGCAGAGCTATGTCGACATTTTGTGAGAATGTACGAGAGTGGATGGCTGCTGACAAAATGAATGTCATTGCTGTCCATTGTAAAGGAGGAAAAGGAAGAACAGGAACGATTATCTGCACTTGGCTCATTGATAGCGGCCTTTTTGATGAAGCGAAGGTAACAAAACAACTCTACTTTAGAATCAAAATTAAAAGATATATATTTATATATTCTCGGCATTAAAATGACCTAAAAAGGTTGATATGCCGTTAAACACAAAACAAATTAAAATAAGAAATGAGATTAAAAGATGTCAGGGAAGACCCCTCGGGGCAGTGCGTAGGCAGTTGAATATTGGAAATGTTTTACACAAATTTGAATCCTAGTTGTTCTGTTTACGTTCATATTTGGACAAATACCCTTGGGATAGGTATGAATCCCCACATAAATAGAGCATGTTGTATTAATCAATAAACTATGCTGGACAAAAAGAACGTTTCTCCAAAATGATTGTTCTCGGCATTAAATGACCTTAAAAGGTTGATATGCCATAAAAACAAACAAAACAAAAACAAAAAGTTACAACCAATGAAAAGAAATATAATTTTTATTGTCAGAATATATGATATTTTGGATATCAAAAGAAAACATATCAACTGTCATCCTTTGAATCATATCGTATGAGTTGAAATCCATGATATTTTGGATATCAAAAGAAAACATATCAACTGTCATCCTTTGAATCATATCGTATGAGTTGAAATCCAAGTTAAAATTATTGCATTCACTTTCAGCTTCCTTGCACAGATAAATCTTGTTAACTTGGAGGGGGTTACTCATCTAAGTGAAGGACAACACTGATTGTAAAAAGTCTGTGAATGTTATGAGTACGTAAAACTAGCCATATTAGTCTAACTTGGTTTGGTGCTTGACTGAGCATTTATTAACTGACGACTGATTTTAGGCTTATAAAATCATTATTAAATCATTATTGTAAGAACATATGAAGAAACTGCATAACCTAAGAACCACTCTTAGAAATTAAAGTTATGATTTGGCTCGGGAATTGACCAAAAATTAATCTGAGTTACAATTGATGAATGTGATGGCTTCTGTCTGGCCTCTAGTCATTTTCAATGAATATTATTTTTTTATTGAAAGGGATGCTACTCTAAGTGACTTTTGAAATACATATAGATTTCTTTTTTTTATAGTAATAAATAGATCATGATAATTTTGATATTATATTTACTTGGTGAGCACCAACCCAAGTTTGGCACAAGACTATTTTTATGTGCTCTTACCTGGGCTTTTTACATTTGGTGTTACCCTTCACCTAGATGAGCCGCTCTCCTGAGTTAACGAGCCCAATCTGCCCGAAGCAGCTATAGGTGAACAATGGTTTTGACTGGGATTTGAACTTGCGATCTACGATTCCAGAACCCGAGCTTTTACCAATGCTCCATCGTCTGCCCACGATAATTTTGATATGAGGACAAGTAAAAAGTGAAAATTTCAGGTGTATTACCCATGACTGTTAAATGTATTAAATTAATAAATTATGAATGTGTTAAATTATTATTCTTGAGTAGGAATGAAATAGCCATCTTTAGACAATACTTACCTGAAAATGTAATGCCTCTATCCACTGCGCCATGTCCCTGAAGAAGGCCAGAGGATTTTTAGACTGAAACATGGTGAAAAGAACTACTATGAAGATGAGGACAACAGTTCTCAAAAATGCATTTACAGATTGTGAAACATATGTCGATATTTAACTTGAAAAAAAGTACTAAACTTTCTTCCAACTCAAATTTAAGTAAAATTATTGAACTGCTCTTTGTCTAAGAATTATATTTACTTGTTGAGCACCAACCCAAGTTTAATACAAGGCCATTTTTTTTGCATTTGGTGATACTCTTCACCTAGATGAGCTGCTCTCCGAGTTAACAAGCCCCATCTGCCTGAGGCACCTAAAGGTGAATACAATGGTTTTGACTTGGATTTGAACTGGCAAACTATGATTCTAAAGCCTGAGCGTTTACCAATGCTCCAATTTCACTGTCCTTTTTTGTTTTTCTAAGAATATGTTAATAAAAGAAAGATATTCAGCCAAAATAATTATTTTTGGTGTTAAAAGAAGTTTTTAAATGAAACCAAAATCCTTTTCTGGATAGAAAAAAAATAATGCAAAATAAAATGAAATAAAAAATAAAAGTCGAATATAATTTGCCACAGAAATAAAATTTCTTTTTTTTTTTTTAAGTCAAAACAAAGGGAGATAATCCGTTACAAAATATCATTCTTCTTTTTCACCTAAGAAGGAAATTAATATAAAAGTAATTTAAATTTACTAAAAATGTAGCTTTTAAAATTTGATTTATCCTAATGGCACAATGGTTCTACGACATTGATGGAATCCAACTCGTAAATGTTCAAATAATCTGCTATATTAATCTTGGGGTCATCAAGAGAGAATGTGCACCGTTTCGGAGCTTTCGGTGCAAATAACAGTCATTTTGGATAATTTCACAAATTTGTTTTTTTTTATTATAATTATTAAAATAAAATATATTAGAATTTTTTTTCTTTGAAATTTTTAAAGTTCTGTATTTATCATTTGTTAAAAATTGTTTCTCTTTAAATAAAAGGATGTTCTTGATTATTTCGGTGATCGACGTACTGACCTTAGTGTTGGCAAGATGTTTCAAGGTGTTCAAACCCCAAGTCAGGTAAGTAAGAAAATAAATCCATTATAATAATCCGTTCTGCATTAAAACCAAGACTGAACATCAAAAATTCCATTACTGTTGTTCTTCCAACAGAAGATTTACCAAAAAAAAAAGCATTTCCAGCATTAAATGACTGGAATGTTTAATATGCTCTTATAAAAAGCAACCAACTCACAGTAAAGTTAGAAAAAAGTTATTATTTGGAAATTTTTATTTTAATAAATTGATAAAATTATGGAAAATATAAAAATGTTCTATGATTTAAAACCAAAAGAAAAAGTTTTTTTATTTGAGAAATTTTTGGGCGGTCGATGTGGCCCAGTGGATAGGCAATCAGACTTCAGAACCATAGTCTGTGGGTTCAAATCCAAGTTGTTCCATCTTTGTTGACATGCTGACTAATACTCTTAGAAAAGGTATGAATCCTCATCTTCCCTCCAGCTATGGATTAAATAGTGCAACTTGTGTTATTAAAAAAAAATATGGGTATATAAGATTTATCAAAAGTAATTATTCTTTGCATTAAAATGACCTAAAAAGGTTGATATGCCGTTAAACATAAAACAAACAAAATAATTTTTTTTTTCTTTTAATTTTCATTGACG
This sequence comes from Idiosepius hallami, assembly GCA_034780655.1. Taxonomy (NCBI): domain Eukaryota; kingdom Metazoa; phylum Mollusca; class Cephalopoda; family Idiosepiidae; genus Idiosepius; species Idiosepius hallami. The sequence goes on along the minus strand of JAUZSX010331578.1, from coordinate 1,569 downwards.
AAAATTGTTTGGATTTTATTTTTTCTTCATTTTTATTTAATTTCAGAGCAGATATGTGGGATATTATCAAAAAGTGAAAAAGGAATTTAGTGGGAAATTGCCTCCAAAACCAAAAGTGCGAATTGTTTCTATTAAAATAACTGCTATTAAAGGTGAAGCCAATATTTTGTCTTTATTTTAAAAAAATCTTTTAAGCAATGCCCGACTGAATTTGATTATTACTCCTGTTTTATTCTTTGAACTGCAGTGGTTTTTGTTTGTTTTTTTACTAGTAATGTTAAAATTTGAAATAAATGTTATTCATTTAAGAAAAAATATTTTTTGTATTAAATTTGTTTTTAATTCAAATTTTCTTGGGAATAGTTAGCAGTTTGATTTCTTTGCTTGTCTCTTTTGATTACAATAAAAGTGGCTATTTAATGAAGGAGTCCATTGCCTCTCCTCATTATTTTACAGTATTACAAATCTCTAAAAAATTTTTTAAAGATAGAGAATAATATAGATTAGGACTGTAACAGCTATGAAAATTATTATACCTCATCTCAAGGATTCCAAAAAATAAAATCACATTTGTCTCAAATAAAATGTCTGTGTGAAAAATTGAAATAAGGAATTAATCTATTGGTAATAAGTATTATAATACAATCCCACTATTCAGCTAAAATGATCGAAATAGTTAACCATAAAAGAATGCTTGATTATGCTTTTAATTCAAATAATGATCGTAAATCTTTCTCTGTTTTTCTTGATCTTAAAAAAAAAACATTTCCATGTCTGTCGTTGTATGTTCTTTCACATTTGATTTTAATGAAGTTTCATTTTGGTTCTTGACAAATAATTTATCCCAGTCGATCGTTTTTAATATTTTTCGATTAAATACTTGGTTAACAAAAAATAAAAAAAAAATTAAATTAAAAAAATTCTGTTTACAAAATTTTTTTTTCAAAATTTTTATATTGAAAATTTTTCCATTTAACGTTTAAACTTTTATTAAAATCCTCAGAAAGGCTGCCCCCAAAAAAGGTCCAGTCTGAATTGAACTTGTAACATTTTTGAATGATCAAAACATAAGTCCATTGTTTGGAATAATATCATCACTACTACTAAGATAGGACTAAAATACACAAAAGTTATCTAAAATAAAACCCAAAATAAATAAACACACCACTGTATTGAGAGAAAGAACAAGTTATCCTATCTTATCTTAACCTAGGACACACCATTCTCACATATTATTTTATAATGAACAAAGAGCTACAACGAAGATGTAAAACGTACCAAACACCTTTTACAGTCAAACACACCCTAGCAGAATGTAAAGCACACACCAAACTAAAAAAAAAACCCTCCTCAACATAAATAATATGAAAAACTATTTGAATACAATAATACAGAGAAATCTGTATCTTTTAAATCTTTAAATTTTTGAAAGAATTAAAAATTTATCAGATCTGAATCAAGAAAAATACCAATAAAAAAACTTAACTAACCTTCATAGTTTTTATTTTTATTTTTGAGATGAGGCATCGTAATTTAGGTATTAACTTTATTATTCGGACTTTTGTCCTC
>JAUZSX010331557.1:0-11024 GCA_034780655.1 Idiosepius hallami | reverse complement strand
TATATATAGGAGGTTGGTTGTGCAACTCTTCATAATTAAATTATGGGAGAGTAGAAGGAGTAATGAATAAGAAAAGTGCTTCATTTTCTTACACACACACATGTACACGGTGCAATCAGGTCACTATGAACCTTTCATTGACCAGTTATGTGAAGATGAACAACTGATTGATTTTTATCAGCTACATAGTGCAATTGCACATGCTGCAAATATTTCTTTTGTTATCTAAATGAAATCCTCCTTGACCACTAAAAATACATATTTTAAAGTTTACTGAAACTAACCAAAAACTTTGCAAGACCTGTGCGACACCATTCAGCATTAAATTAAAGCCAGAGGAGATTCAAGTGTCCAAAAGTTTTAGATATTAAATTGGCTATTAAATTTTTATTTTTAGAGATCAGGCATCATAATCTGCATATTTATCATATCGCAGGCTTTTGTTCTCATCTTGGTGGTTTTCATTGTTTATCACTATGCCACGGTTAATCACCTGAAGATGGTTGGTTGAAACATAATGAGGAACAGCAAAAAAACTACCCAAGATCAAAACAAAAGTCTGCAATAAAATCAATACTCAGATTAAATTGGCTATTGTAGTTATGAATTTAAAGAGTCATTTTCAGCCGTTGTTGTGTGATTCCTGCTTAACCACAGATTAAAATTAACTTTTCTTAGCAATAAAGCCACTATTTAAAACATTTTATTGTAAAGTTTGTTTTGAAATTATAGGTTCACACACTGGATAAATGCATGTACATACAAGTCTAATAGATATGCATATGTATTAATTTTTGGTACAAGTGTAATTAAATAATAGTGTACATTTTGGTCATTTTTTTTTTTCTTTTTTTTTTTTTATTGATATCCAATTAAGAGAAGGACAATAGTCTTGTTTTGTTGCCAAAAGCTTTCAATCAGTTATAATAGTCATTTTTATTAAAGTTTTGTCTTTGGTGTTTATTGTTTCATCTAAAAGAAAATTTAGAAAACTAGCTTTAGGTATTTGATCATATTTGCATCAATTACATGCTGCCAAAATATGTGTGCATGTGTGTAATATATATATATTTCATTTAATCTATACAAAAGTAACTATATTCTTACTATATATCGCTCATATACACATAATTAAATGTAACATTATAGGTTCAATTTTATAAAGAAATCAAAAAGTTATATCTACTGAACGCCAAAAAGCACTTGAGCCAAACTGTCAATGTGAATATAACAAAAATAAGAATATTAAACCAAATAATCTTTGTGTTAGGTTGGAAATTGTTGATTTCCTTTTGTTTTGTTTTTTAACTAAAAAAAAAAAAGGTGGTGCCTTGGTTTAAAGCATACAACATATTGTCTGTGCATGCTTGTAAATCAAAACTAATGGGAAGAGCCGAAGATTTTAGAGGAAAATTATTTAAAAAAAAAAAGAGGAGAAAATAAAAACTAGAGAGTGTCAAGTTGATAGATCTACAGTGGTGACAGAATACAGGGAGAGTCATAAGTTTCCATACAGGATAGTCCATAAATTTCCATGGCCTTTAAGTGACACCAAAAATAGAAATCTAGAGGTGAGAGATTTAACAGAACCACACTAATTGCTCCATGCCTCCTGAAACTGCAGATGCAAATATTGATACACTTCAAGACAATAATGTATGGAAACCTTTGGCCCTATCATATATTAACCAATGCAACAGCAACATACTTTCATTTCATTGGGTAGCAGTATTGTGTGTATACATGTAATATATATATATATATTATAAATAATGGTTGAGGCTTTAATTTGGTCATACTATCAACAAACAATGTTAATGTCTAACGAATAATTTATCATTCTAACATTTAGAAACTCTACTTTCAAAAGAACTATCTTTAATCTTTTGGCTCCCCAAGAACTAACAGGATAAAAAGAAACAAAATATTTGAATTTTAAGACAAAAATAAAAGAGGGTCATAAGTCAATGTCATTTGTTTAAACTTGAACTGGTTTATAAGTCCAAATGTACCATAGTCTTTCTCTGTAAGAGAAAACAGGACAAATGGATTGATAATCATCTTTTCTCACAAAAAAAGAATTAAAGCACTCAATATATAAAAAAATACGCCCAACCAAAGATGTTGATTTGTTTCCTTGCTTGTTATTGCTTAACATTGATTGACTAAAAAAAATAAACACTAGTTACCATACAACTTCGTAAATTAGTACAAAGAAATTTAAATGACACTTAATATAGGGCCTGTGTATACACACACACACACACACACACACACACACACACACACACACACACACAAACAAACAAACAAACAAAAAAATCCATCATACACAAATCCACCATACATGGTGGCTGTCTTCCTGATTTCAAGTGTGAGCATTTTTGTTTCAGATCTACCCACCTTTGAATTCTATAAATCTGTGGGTAAATCTTCAATTTTCTGTCAAACTATAGTAGGCTTTATGAAATGATTGGATAATTTAATTGTATGGTGAAATAGATTATGCAGGTCTTCTCAAATGGCTTTGAAGACAAGCAAATGATAGACATCATTTTCAACATATATCACTCTGACATTAATATATATATTAATAGATTATAGTTCTTCTGAAGCATCATGTAATAATTGATAAATAATAATTCATAGAAGGCATAAATATAAATAAATTAATATATATATATATATATATATTTATTAATTAATCACATGCTTGGATAAAGTATACCCTAACACATTTTATATTTATTATTTCAATCAGAATAAAAAATTCTGATATTATATTTCCACATAGTTATAGCTTCACTCACTTTCATTAACCTTAACAGTTATTCATCTATCCTCATAAACCATAAAAAAATCAACCAAACAATGATACATGCAGAATTTTATCATAAGATATCAAACCATTTGAAGATTATCATTCATAGATTACCACCGATTTATCCAGTTTAAATTTGAAGTTCGTATAAAGTTTCTGCTAAGTCTCAAAAACTATGAAACTACAAAATATATCAGGCACGAAACTATAAAATCACCCAATATGAAATCATGTTTTTACAGAATTGTGTAAATTTTTAGCAACTAATTCTTAATAAACACTTTTTTATAAAATCATTTTTTTTTCATATTAAGCATAATTTACTTTTCTGATATGCCATCTTTAATCTTTATATTTCAGTTTAAGGAGATTAGTTTTTTTATGGAGTAAAATGTAGTCATGAACTTCTTCCTATGACTTTTAAGGATAATTCAAAACCAGCAACTTCTGTTACAATTGTGAAATGGTGAACTTCAGTTACAAAGACCTATAGCTCTCACTCTTCACTCTCTTGTAAATTATTTATATAAAAAAGTAATTTTAAAATTTTGATTATTGGAGTATTATTATTATTATTATTTTTTTTTTTTTTTTAAATTTATTTTTTTACTTAAGACACAATATTCCAAATATTCCAGATTTAATAAATTTTTGTATTTATACAAAAAAAAATCTACTAAATTTCCCCTAGTCAATTAAAAATTTTGGATTTTTTTTCCATTTTAATAATTTGCCTAAATTTTTTTTTTGTTTGAAGTCCATGATAGATATATCAAGTTTTTCTTTATTTATAAATAGAACTTAACATTAGTTTAAAAATATGTAGAGCTAAAATAGTATAGATATATAAAAAAAGAAACTAGATGTCTAAATGATTATATTGATGCTATTGATTTGTAAATTAAAAAAATATTTTAGAAACTTTAAAAAACATAAGTTCTCTAAGTTTGATGAATATAAATAATGTTTACAAATTATGTAAAAAATCTTTTACGATAAATGCACTTTTTTCCAAAAAGTCCTGCTTGTATTCTTAGAATAATGGTTTGTTTTTAAAGAGATATTCATTAAATTATCAACAAATAATTGAACTTCAGTTTTAGAGTCCAAATTCTATAAACTCAAATTTAAAAATCAAGTCCACTGATTTTCTTACCAAAATAGACATCAAATTTATATACATATATAGCCATACCAATAATTGGTATATTTTTTAAAGTTAAAATATTTTGTTTGGAAGCTTGCTTTATTTTTCATTTTTTTGTAATCAATAAAAAAAAAATTTAAAAAAACATTCAAATACCCATCCACCAAAATTTACCGAATATCTTAAAAAGGAAAGAGATCATTCCATGCTTAGATTTTCTTTTAATTATCATCATAATTTAGAAAGTCGTAAGAAAAAAATGAATAAAACAATGGAACCACATGTTCATTTGATGCATTATGTTACTATTCAAAAGATCTAGTTTTAGAACACAGCTTTGTATAAATCAATAAAAAATATTTATATTTTGTCAATGAAGAAATAATTTATTTCAGGTGTCAAATCAAATGCACTTATTATCCATATAATTTGTTTGAATATATTCTAGTTATTGTCACTGGATTTTTGTAGCTGACAAAATGTAGAAACTCGATATAAAGATTTAAAATTATTCCTTCATTTTTAATAACATTTTATCTTAATTAGGTACTACTTTTTTTAGAATAAAATATAATTCAAAGAATTATGCCTACCAAAAATACATTTTAGATTTCATTTTTATTAATTTGATTAGTGAATTTTAAATGAGAAATGAACATAAGATACAAAACATTGATTTAATATGCTTGATATTATATTCTAATATTCATACTTAAGTCGTTGCAGTTCAAAATCTCATTGAGTTTAATACATTTAATTTAGAACAAATTTCATTGAGAATGAGTAAAGTAGTTAAATTGATGGAGCCCTTTCTTTAGTTTTGTAAAAGCTATCCATTCAAGCTTTGACAAGTCTGTTGTTGTTTATACAAACAAAAAATATAAATGTATGGCAGTAAATTCTAAATTTGCCAGTTTGTTACTTTTATGCATCAATTTATACAAGGATCCGTAACTCATTTTACTGATGGGATTATATATAAGCCCATCACTGATTTTAATATAAACCAAGCAATACTCTTTTGGTTTTAGCAAAAACCTAACATAAAAAATACTGATATAGCTTTTAACTAAATTTGATTTGGCAGTTGACCCCAGGTTAAATTGTTTTAGCCGAGGTATTAGGGGTTATTACTTACTACAATATTGCATCATTTAAAAAATATCTATATCTTTCATTTTGGTAGAATTAAAAGAGACAAAGAGAATAAATAAGGAATATAACATGCCAGAACTTCGTGAAAAATTTCCAAATCATTGCCAATTTCAGAACAGAAGAGCTTTAACCTTATTTAAGTCTAATAATAATTGGTGAGGTGGAGAATTGGTAAAAAGCTCGGACTATGGAATCGAATTATGCATTCAAATCCCATTCATAACCATTGCATCTAGCTTTAGCTGCCTCAGGAAGATGGGGCTCAGTAACTCAGTAGAGTAGTTATTCTAGCTGATTGAAAACACTGATTTCAAAAGCTCGTAAAAGGTCCTCTAGTTTGGATGTTGAGCATAGGACTAGTGACTCTTACTCGTAAAAACAAGTATGCTACAGAAACAGCAAAAAACAAATTTGCTTCCCAATGCATCACTGGGTGTAACGGTTGATCAATGAAGTCTAATAATTATATCTGGATCATTTTATATTATGAAAGATAAAAATGAAATATATCAATTACCTTCCACTTAACTAAGGTAATAAATACCCATAAAGTAAAAATGTATTAATCAACAACAAAAAAATTGCATTAACAGAAAAACTCAAGAAAGTTCCTTGATTTCAGGTTTAGTATATGATAGTATTTACAGTTAATATTATTTATGTGCAATATTTCTGAACAGTTTTAAGTGCCAGCATGGCTTCTAATTATGCAGAATTTATGTTTGTAACTAGAGTCAAATACAACTAGGTTCAATTGGTAGATGTTGAGTTGACGAAACTGTTTCTTACTTTAACCTCCCATGCAAGGCTTATCAGAAGAATAATAAGATTTTAAGTTTAACTGAGAATCACCATTAGAACTATTCATCAGATTGCAGAAAAATATAATGGTTCATTCTTTTCACATACCCGGGGTTTATATCTTAGAGTAAGTAAGTTGGTCTTAGTTTAGATAAGTAAATTCATCTTATGGTACCACAACATAGACAGCAGTCTAATGTTTTAAGTCAGGCATTGAACAAGTTTTCAAAATGGACAAAAGGTTTTATAATGCATAATAAAATATTCAATATTGGTAAATAAATTTTTGAAAAGTGATAATAAAAAGCTTTCCCATCTCCAAAAGCCTTGAAAAAGAAAATAATTTGTTTCCCCCAATTATATCATTTACCTGTAGAAGGATGACAAACAAGTACAACATCTTCATGTAAATACATATCAGCCATTAATGTATAAACATGAAGTGGGTTACCACTACCTGCATAAGAGAAAATATTTTTGTATGCTTTCGTAGGAGCAAGGAAAAAAGGGGATAAACTATTTAGTCAGTAATTTAATTTAATTCGGTCAAATAATTCCAGATAAAAAACTCACATGTCTTAATTTTTTTTTTTAGATAGGAATCATATATATAATTTCATTATTGAAATTAAAATAATTATTAAGCCAAAAAACCCTCTGGACTTCTGATTTATTTGAGTAGTTTAGCATTTTGTAGAAGGAAATTATTTTTCTAATTTAATGTTAACAAAACTTAGAAACATAGTCAGATTTGTGTAAACAAAACTATATTATTGCACATAAAGTGATAATCATTATCATTCATTCAGTAAATTTACATACTTAAAAAAAATCTGTGTACCAAAATGAATTGATGGGCACATCAAACAAAACACACAAGCACACACACTTAAGATATTAGCTCCCCCCAAATAAATAAAAATAAAGTTGATTAAACATATTAAAAAAATATAACCCCAATGTATTTAAATTTTAAATAAAAAAGATTCTTTGTCATAAAGACATACAAAAAGAAATCATAAATAATCAAAAGGTGCAGCAAAAATTTTGACTGGAAAAAAAACAAACAAAAACAGGTGAATAAATCTGTGTAAACAATGTAAACAAAAAACAAAAAAAAAACCTGCAAATAAAAACATTTATAGATATTTTTTTCATACAAGAGAAATAAATGTACAAGAGTTTTTACATAGGTGAAACCATATGTATATGCATGGAGGTATCAGTTATATATCTGGGTGTATCATAATTATTTCTTTTAAAGGATATCTAATAATGGCTGCATGCTTATCACTAATACCATGAGGAGGTGGAGGTGGGTAGCAGAATAGGGAAGCCTTTATGTCGACCAAAGAGATCAGCTTCTGCACTTTAGTATCATCTGCCATCGAATGACAGAAATTTAGAGTTGTCCTTACAATTTTTGAAAAACACCACACTTTTTTTTTCTTTTTTTTTCATGCAAATAAAATCTAAAACTATGCATTCAGATTTTTACAATATTATTTTTAATGGCAATTTGGGGAAACTAAAACAACATTTAATCTTCATATCTTATCAAAAAAAATTTTTTCAAATCTAATTGATTTTACACTTTAAAATCTCACCATATTAAATATGAATATTACATACAAAAAATAGTGTTTATTAATAAAAATATTATAAGTGATAACTCTATTTAATTTTATTTTTAAAAAATTGTTCACAAATTTACACGATGTAAATGTATAAATATTTGAATTTAATTAGAAATAGTTTTTTTGAATAGAAGACCATTAAATTAGGCACTAGTGTGAATGACAATTGGAGTAGAGGATTGTCCCAAACCAAAGTTAAACTTTATACTTGAAACTATAATTTAATGAATATAGGAAACTTAAGCCCTGAACCATAAAGTCTTTAAAAAAAAAAATAAATAAATGAATTCCTTAAAAAAAAAGATAGCTACGACACAGTGGATAAGTTTGGTTGACGTGCAGATCATACACATCAGGTTGCACCATGCAGCTGACAGAAATAAGGTTTGATAATCATAAAAAGATAACAATGAACAATTCAATCAAAATATTAAAGCAGAAGCAGAAGCAGCAAAACAATAAAATTTAACTTAAAAAAAAAAAAAAAACTCAAATGATGACCTAAACAAATAAAGCAAAGAATGAAATCCAGAAAGGAAAAAAAAAAAAGAAGCATAAGACAACATCAACAAAAATAAACTAAGCAATAGGGAATAAAAAAAAAAAAAATAATAATAAAAAGCAGTGAAACAGCCCCATGCAGCGTGATGACAGGTCAATTTGCATTTTCTTTTAGTTTTAATTAGTATTGTTAATAGTGTTAATAATTACTGCTCATGCTTAGATACCACCATCTTGACCATCCCGCAGAAAGAGAAAGAGACCAACTCTGCAGCATGTGTATACATGATAAATATGTATCCAGCAAAAGAAATAACAAAAAAAAGTAATAATAACTCAAGTAAAAAGAGCAACAAAAACAATGACTAGAAATAGCTTTGGGATAAAATTGGCCAGCATTGAAACATAACAGAAACGTAAAACATAACACCAAAAAAAAGAAAAAGAAAAAAGAAAAAAAAGAAAGAAAAGTGAAAAGAAAAAACAATCATGAAAATAGATATGAAAATCTTGTGTTTTTAAAAAGAAGAAAATGATATTCTTGAAGACAATAGTTTTTAGACTTTTACAGAGACATTCTTTTATTGTTATGAATTAAATGAGAAGAAAAGTTGATTGCAATAAAGAAGGATAATTATTAATAGCAAATTGTTTAAGGTTTCTAAATTTTAAGTTTTTAGATTTGTTTGAAATCTTACTAAAATGTTTACAAAATTTTGAAAATCATGATATATAATCAAAATAAGTGTTTTATTTAAAAAAATATCTTAAATTAAAATCAACATTTTACAATTCAATAACAAAATTATTGAGTGTTGAAAAATAAAATTTGAATTGATAAACAATATCTAAAATATAGCAATTTGCATCAAGGAATTAAGAGATTTGAATAGAATTCTAAAACTGGATATACATATAAATTGCTCACTAAAAATGAAAAACTGTTATCAAGTTTTCTTCTCTTTTTTGCATAGTTATGTTTCATAAACAAAGTTGTTGGAACATTAGGTAAACTTTTAGGTACAAAAAAATTAATATGAACACTATCATTATTGAATTAATTTTGCTATATGTTTAAGGCATTTTTCTTTATTCTCTTATTTCCCTTTAAATTTAAAATTCTTTTGTAACACATATTTTGGTTGAAAGCTTTTTAAAAAAAAATTAAATACAAATATCAATTATTTAAAACAAGTAAGCTATCACTAACAGAAACTTGATGTTGACTTTCTAATTAAAAAAAAGAGATTTTGTCTTTAAAATTGAATTAAAGCTTCTCATGTACACACCTAAAGTAAAAAATGAATATTCTAATCATCCATCAGCAATAATTATATGTATAAATAAACATTGATAAAAATTTTAAAAATAATATTAACCATTTTCTTATTAAAAGCTCTTTTGCACTTTCCATATATGTATGTATGGATTGGCTATTTCTACTTCAGTTTCATTATTTGTGGCATCAAAAATAAAAATAACAAGCATCTTGGTAATTTTGGAAATTAACCACTGAGAATATTTTATCTCTCAAATTATGATATTTACTTGGTGAGCACCCCCAAGTTTGGCACAAGGCCATTTTTACGTGCTCTTACCCGGCTTTATATATTCGGTGTTACCCTTCACCTAGATGAACTGCTCTATCTAGCAAACCAGCCCCATCTGCCCGAGGCTGCTAAAGTGAAAGTAATGGTTTTGACTGGGATTTGAACTCACTACAGCCATTTATTCTTTTAATTAGTTTTAAAAATTATTTTTTCCTAAAATCAATATTATATGAATAAAGTTTAAATAGATTTAAATTAAGCCTATTCACATACAGGGGTGTATAAAGGTGTTCATGGTTGTTCTAAAGTAAATGGGCACAATATATGGCCTTGTGCCTTACTTGAATTTGTGCTCAACCAAGTAAATATGATATACATCAGCACCGGATCTATAGATGAATACACTAAACACCCACACACAAATCATGTTTGTTTGTTTTGTATTATTAACGGCTTATCAACCTTTTTGCGTCATTTTAATACTTTAAACCCCAAAGATTTGATATCGCAACCCTGGTAACCTAAGCCAAAAGAACACACACACACGCCGATATTTCGGCCTAACCTTTGGATCTTGACTATCAACTAGTCACTTAAAGCCTTTCTATTAAAGGGCTATTTTAGGGTTGAAATGTCTGTATGCCTATTTCTGCCTTAAGTTACTAAGGCCGATATATCAGCCCATTAGAGTCGAAAGGGTTAATGCCGAATCAATAGTTCTTTCATACAAAGAGTGTACAACAAAATGTAATTCTATTTCTCGATAATCCACTTTCGGTTAAGAAAAAATTGTAACGTTATGAGGTGTAGAAAAACGTGTGCAAGCCCCTCGCTTCTTCCGCCACGTACTAATCCCGGGCTTGCAGCTCTCCATAAGGGCCCCTTTTCATCTGCTCACCATTTTGGATTCCTGGTGAGATACCTTGAGGCTAGCCCCGTGTATAATTTTCCCCTTGCAGTAGCTTTGGTCTGGCTGAGGGGCTGAGAAACTCCCCATTACTTGGCTCTATGATTGTCTAGAGGTGTCTCTGTATATTAATATGCGTATGTGTCACTTATATCCGGGTGTGTATGTGTGTGCAGATTGGATTTACAACAAGTATTTTTATAATACCATTATTTTCTCTCGGTCTTTATTCATTTACAAGTTTTGTTGGAAAGAGAAAGAATTAGCTATATTTGTTGCCAGCCTCCCCCCAGGGGGCGCGATGCCCTCAACACCAGTCTAGATATCTTTCTAACTGGCCGAACTCTCTTCACAGACTGCTATCACTGTATCTATCTATTATCATTATAAAACTCTATCGTGTTTGTCATTATGTTTGCTTGGAAAATTTCACAATTCTCTCTGTTTCTCTCTTTCACTCTCTCTTTCCCTCTCTAATTCTTCATAATAAAACCTCATCTGTTTC
>JAUZSX010331537.1:0-11026 GCA_034780655.1 Idiosepius hallami | reverse complement strand
TTTCAGAGGAAACTTGCCAGAAAGTATGTCGCAGTGTTGTCAAAAGATGTAGTGATTGTATTGAAGTTCAAGGTAAAAATTTTGAACATTTGTAAATACTAAATAAACCTATTAAAATTGTTGTTTTTGATGTACAATTATTTAAGTTTGCGGTTCGGTTACTTTTGGGACACTCTGTATATATATATATATATATATATATATATGGCAGCGACGGTGTAACATTGGTAAAAGCTTGAGCTTTTGAATCGTGATACGCTGTCAAAACCATTACATTCACTTTAGCTGCCTCGGGTAAATGAGGCTCGTTAACTTGGGAGAGCAACTCAACTAGGTGAAGGGTAACACTGATTTAAAAAGAGCCCATGTATCTAGAGCTTTTTTTTTCTTTAGTGCTGTTGTGTCACTGTGGACATCATCCACCACATTCACCGTTGAGGTCTTGCACTATTTAACACAGAGTACTTCGTACCTTTCCCAAGGGTATTAGTCGCATTGTTAACGTAGACGGAACAACTTCGATTCGAACCTGCGGTTTTTAAGTCCGATTGTCTATCCACTGGGCCACGTCGACCGCCATGAATACCACGGTGATTTTATCGGCCGAGATTGGAATATAACCATATTAGGATCTGAGTGAAAATCCAAATAGCTTGAATAATGATAATTTCTTTTTGGTGGGAGCATAAATATTAGCTTTTATTTTGGGGACTCGTTGCTTTTTTTTATTGTTTCGCACGATTTGTTAATTAATAGCGCAATTAAAACCTGTTAATTATAGAAAATAATTATTTCCCAGAATCGATCAGTCATTTTTCAGAAGAACACCAAAAATAATTCTTTATAATCAATCAATATTAATGAGAATGATTATTAATATTAATCATGAAAATTAATTAGTTATTTTTAATAACAAGCAAATGTGTTTCCACTCAAACTTAAAAGTATTTCAATTTCTCCTTATAGTTTGATTTTTTTTTAAATGGAAGTTAATTTAATAACAGCAGGAATCAGTTTAAGCCTAAGGCTAAAAATACAAAGATTTGCTTTACGGATTTTATTAAAATAGAAACATTATTTAGGTAGAGTTTTTTTTTTTTGTACATAGTCAATTGTTAATTAAGATAAATGATTTGAATTTGATTTTCATCAACATAGAGATTAGATCCCAGTCAAAACCATTACTTTCAATGCACAAAATACTTTATACATATATATATATATGTGTGTGTGTGTTTATGTATCTCTGCGTGCGTGTGTGTGTGTATGTGTGTGTGTGTCTGTCTGTATCTGTGTGTGTGTGTGTGTGTGTGTGTCTGTGTGTAACATCAATTTTTATATAGGATAATAGAAGTCAGCCTGATTTATGATAACGTTGACGCCAACACTTATACAAGCGTTTTTGTTTTTTGGGGGGTTATTTTTTTAAGTAGGGACTCATATTAATTTTTTGTTTTGTTTTTTTTTGTTGTTTGTTTTTTGTTTTTTTCTTTGTATTTTGTATTTTGTTTATATTTTAATTACATTATTTTCGGCCATCACTGTCCATGAACGAAGGACATATTGTAAATACATGAAGTAATGAAAAACTAGTCTTATGCAGAATGAAAAAAATGTCTAACTTCTGGACTCTGACGTTTTTATTTGAGCGGGAAAATAAAACTTGTCTTTCCAAGCAGAATGTCTCGATCAAGACTTGATGTCCAAAACCAATCTTGGCAAAACTGTTTACTGTTTTCATCTTTATTACTGAACAAAATTATTCATATATGTGTGTATTTACTTGGTGATCACCAACCCAAATTTGGCACAAGGCCATTTTTAATGTGATATATTTAATTGGTTAGAACCAACCCAAGTTTGGCACAAGGCCATTTTTCGGGTGATAATATATTTACTTGGTGAGCACCAACCCAAGTTTAGCACAATGCCATTTTTAAGGTGATATTATATTTACTTGGTGAGCACCAACCTATGTTTGGCACAAGGCCATTTTTAAGGTGATGTTTGTCATCTGACAGGAAACGGTGTCTCCAAACCGACTTGATTGTATCAATATGTACCTGGTATTCTTAAGTGGTCACCCATCTAACCACTGACCAGGCTTGACTAAGCTTAACTTTGGTGATCTGACAGGAACCGGTGTTTCCATCCCGACTTGAATGTATCAATACGGTACCTGGAACACACGTGGAGTTTTATTCAACAAAATTCTTTGAGTGATCGCCACCTTGGATTAATACCAAAACAAATAATATCTTTGGACTTATTTAATTTTTATTACCAGGACGAATAATAATATCTTTGGACTTATTTTATTTTTGTTACCAGGACTAATAATATCTTTGGACTTATTTAATCTTTATTACCAGGACTAATAATATCTTTGGACTTATTTAATTTTTACCAGGATTAATATCTATGGATTTACTTCATTCATATCAGGACTAATAATAATGAGTCTAACATATTCTTTTTACACAACAGTTGTTTTTCTCGTCCTCTCCCCTTCATCTCCCCCCCCTGATTGTTAAAGTAAAAGTATTGGTGAAATGGAAGTTAGACGAGGATTACGAATGAAAGAGGGCCACGAAATACGACCATCCAGTGTTAGGGGTTTAAGCCAATCAGCAAACGCCATGTTTTCGCCTTCAGAGTCGACCTATGTATTCTACTGGCCTTTTTATTTTTATTTTTTTTTCTTGTGAAAAGTTGTGAAAGTAATGAAATGGATTCTTTTGGGTGACGGTACGGCGTTTTCCCAGCTCCGCCATTTTACATTTTCACGCCCGCCCTCCCCCTCCGTCTACTGATTGTCCAAGAAAATGAATAATTGATTGGCCAGCTAAAAAGATGTACGAAAAAAATAATAAAATAAACGAACAAGAAGATAAAACAAAACAAAAAATGAATGAATGTCTTTTTTTTTCTTTTTTTTTCTTTTCTTTTCTTTTCTTTTTTTTTTTCATTGGGTTTTTCTTTTTGTTTTTTGTTTTGTTTTTGTTTTTTTTTTTAGTTTTTTGTTTTGTTTTTTATTTATTTATCATTTTTTCCTCTTTTTTTTTCTAGGATACAAGGCTGTTCCAATGACACGCGCTACTCCCTCAGGTGAATTCCTTATATAAGTACGAAAGAGGGCACTTTTGCAGAACAAGCAAATTGAGAAATT
This sequence comes from Idiosepius hallami, assembly GCA_034780655.1. Classification (NCBI taxonomy): domain Eukaryota; kingdom Metazoa; phylum Mollusca; class Cephalopoda; family Idiosepiidae; genus Idiosepius; species Idiosepius hallami. Next base: position 7,857 of record JAUZSX010331537.1, on the reverse strand, counting down.
TGGCCGAACCCTAAACCCTTACCCTAAACCCTAAATCCTAACCCTAAACCCTAACCCTAGACAATCAAATTGCTGTCTTACAACAGGTGCAAAGCACCCGAGCAAAAAATATATTTCTCCATTTGCTTGTTCTGCAAAAGCACCCGAAAGAGAATACAGTAAGAAATACGGCTTGTTTGGGGAGCATATAAAAAGAAAAGTTTGGGCTGCGACGGTGGAGCATTTGTAAAAGCTTGGGCTATGAAATCGTATTACGCGAGTTCAAATCCCAGTCAAAACCATTACATTCACTTTTAGCTGCCTCGGGCAGATGTGGCTTGTTAACTCGGGAGAGCAGCTCATCTTGGTGTAAAAAGCCTGGGTAAGAGCACGTAAGAGCTCCACCATCGCTTCCTAAAAATGGCCTTATGCCAAACTTGGGTTTGTGCTCACCAAGTAAATATAATATTTACTTGGTAAAGCACCAACCCAAGTTAGGCATTTTTACATGCTCTTTATACCATGGCTTTTTAAAATTCAGTATTACCCTTCATCTAGATGAGTTTCTCCCTCATGTTAACGAGCCCCATCTGCCTGAGGCAGCTAAATGAATGTAATAGTTTTAACTGGGATTTGAACTCGCGTTACACAACTCCAGAGCCCAAGCATTTAGGCGGCGAGGTGGAGCATTGGTAAAAGCACGGACTATGGAATCATATTGCACGAGTTCAGATCCTCATCTAGGTAAAGGTCAACATTAATTTCAAAAGCCCTAAAAAAGTCCTCCAATTTGGGAGTTGAGCATAGGTCTAACGACTCTTTCTTGTAAAGCAAGTATGCTACGGAAGCAGCAAAAAAAATAGTTTGCTGCTCAATGCACCACTGGGTGTAATGGTTGATGAATCGACAATGGCATTTAGTATGCATCATTATCAGACCAATTGATACATCCGTGTCTACACTGATATTAATTTTAATGATGAGTATAACTCATTATTTTTCTAGATTGAAAAATTATTTCTTATTAAGTTCATCGTGTCACAAAATATTCGAAAAAAACAATTAAACCCATGAATTATGATTCTGACCCCGCAACTTTATGGGTAATGTGATCTTCTCTGCTTTTTTTTTTTTACTCTATCGTAATCTGATGGAAACTTGATGCAAGATTTAATCAGATTTAAATTACCTTTTCAACTTGAGGCAAGATGGTGGCCAATAAAAGTTCTTATTATATCATGAAAGTGATCTGCTTCATCGAGTAGATCCAGCACATTTTGAAATTTCAAAAGGTTTCAATCTTTTTGTCCCCAAGGTAAAAAGAACGCAAGATTACAAATTTGGATAATTCTTGATAAAGATCTGTTAAGAAAAATTGCCTTGTGCTAGTATCGATCACATTGAAAAATTGTAATGTTAAAAGAAAAATTACAATTGGTTTAATAATCAATAAACTTGTGTTTTCAAAATATTTTGGTAGTGTACTGTAAACACTAAACCAGTGGTTCTTAAACTATTTTGAGATTTTTTGCATGGCAGTCTCTTTATGATATTTTAGATAGCTCACAGACCCTTTTATAACAACCAGTCCAACGGGCCTGCCTGCAACAACGATCAAAGGCATTATGACTGTAACAATCCCAAATGTGCTAGTCGACAATTTTAAGTACTGAATGGACTCTTCGCGGGTCCCCCTTCAACCCCTTTGTGGTCACCTAGGGGACCGCGGACCCCAGTTTGAGAACCACTGCACTAAACACTCTGTGAAGACTTTATTTGCAAAGGCAGATAAATCCAAATTAGCCATTTTCTGTAAATTATGATTTTTTTTTGCCATTAAAAATCTTAGAAATCAATCCAATTAAAGACTGCTTTTTGGATTCCATAATGGTTGCTTTTAACTTTTGCAGACAAATGATGACAATAAAAGCTTGACAAAATAAGGTACAAAATATGTACCCTGTTTCATTTTGACTTTGATGTCATTTAACCGTTTTTGCATATGAGCTCTTCATATTTTCTGGTCATTAGTTTGGTTTCTAGAAAATTTTGATAAAGTTATAATCCATATTTGTCATAATATAAGGACGATTTGAAATATTTTTTCTAAGACAAAAACAAGAATGTGTTCTAAAATCCAGTTCACTTAATGTTTGTTTTACAAATTGACAGTCCTTGTTATAAGTAGGGCTGTGACAAGAATATTCTTTTTATATTAGTATATTCTTTGCATACAGAATATTCTTTTATCAAAATTATTAATCTTTTAAAAAAAGAATATGCTTTTAACTTTTTTAAATATCCTCTTTGTTAAAAGCATATTCTTAAAAAATAATATGCTTTTAACAGAAAGCATGATTTTAAAGAACACAGTTGTTCATTGGTATTGGCTTATCAAAATTTAAAAAGCCAATGAAGTACAGTGCTTTGAAACATAGTAAAAATATCTATAAGGAATGTAAATTGTTATATTCAATAAAAGATAAAAGTTTTTATAATTTTAGTTGTGGTTGTTGCAGGGTTAGGTTTTTTTTTCTGGTCAAAGAAGTCAGATATTTTCACTTTAGAATTCCAGAATGTCAAATATGGTAGTCATTATTAATGTCAGTATTAGATTGCTAAATCTTCTCTCTCTACATACATATATATATATATATATATATATATATATATCTATTCCTTACTTTATCTAGCTCTCTATTTCATCGCTTTTTCATTTTCTTTAAACATTCTTTTTTCTATAATCTTTTCTTTTAAATACTCTCTTCCTCTTTCTATCAATCTATCTCTCCCTTTCTTTCAATCTCCCTCATTTCTTCGCTCTTACCTTGATCTTTTCTTTCTCTTTTCAATTTTACAATGCTCCACCGCCGCTGCCTATATATATATATATATATATAAATATATATATTCATATATATATATATTCATTAGTTAAGCGTAGACACAAGTCAACAGCCTTTGGTGACTGTCAATTTCTTGCCTGCGCAGTCATCAGACTAAAAGGCAAGAAAATGACAGTCAATAATGAAACCGAAAGTCACTGATGACCACGCAGTCAATAAACTGACAGTCATCAAATGCCATTGACTCCGTGTCTACGCTTAATACACATGCTCTATCACTGATATTGAGCACTCTATAAATATAAGCAATCTCACTCTACTGATTAATATGACATTAAATATTTTTTTCTTTTAAAATCAAACATGTTTTGTTAACCCTTTCCTTTGTCTTGCCTCCTTTTCTTTCTTTCTGGCTTCTCTCACCCCCTTTCTTTCTCTGTGTCTTTCTCTCTTTTTGTTCCTCTTAATCTGTCTCTTTCTTTCTTTACCACATTACAAGAAAAGGCGACCAAAGAAAAGGAGGAAGGGTGGATTATATCGATTAAAAACAAAAATATGATGGCCCTGAAGTCACCTCAAATGATTGCACTTCTATGAGGTCAGGGGTCATTTATCAACAGTATTGACCTCAAAGTGAAATATCTGCGTATCCATAGCAACTGATATGACCGAGACAAAAGACGCTGAAATTGTTTTATAGATGCACAAACTTTAAGAAACTGGAACAAATCACCCAAGTGTTAAATACATATTGATATCTTGTTACTAGTTTTGAACATCAAGTATTAGTATTTTCACACACACACACACATATATATATATATATATAATAAGGCTGAGGTGAGTTGGTATACTACCAATAAACATGTAAGCGAACGATCTAACGCGAAAAGTTTGCAGAACCCATAACATAGCGTCAGGCAGCTTTTTCGATCTTATTGGATCTCGTCAGTAACACGTAATGTTGTTTCTTTTTTATCTGAACCCAAGGTGGGATTCAAACGTGCAAACCACGTCATGCAAGCCGTATACTCTAACCGCTGGGCCAGGATTCTGCCATGAATTCGTTGCTGTTTTATATGCGATTTTTACCTTGCCGGGGCAATACTTCTAGAATATATATATATATATATATATATACATATATGTGCTAGAAGTATTGCCCGGCACTGGGGATTTGCCAAAATTTCTTTTTCAAAAACACTTAATGTTAGAAAATAAATTATTTTTTCTTTTTTTCAAAAAATGCTTCTCCGCTATTTATTTACTTGTTTATTTTTTTCAAAAATGGTTCTTCGTATATTTTCAGTGTTTAAAGAATTTTTTTAAAGCAAGAATCACCACTTCTAAAATGCTAAAATGATATATATACGGTCAAGTTGCATTGAAGAGACTGGATTTCATCAGATCACCATAGTTAAGCAACTTCGAGCCTGGCCAGTAGTTACATGGGTGACCATTTAAGAATACCAGTGTTCATAGACTGCAAGCTATCCAGATATACTATAGGATCAGAGGGGACTTATTGTCCCGTTGCCATCAGGAAGCATGAGTAATTGTCACACCAGTAATTGCATCAAAATGATCACTTATTAGTTTTTTGGATCCTTGAAATAAGGTTTGATGATTTGTATATTTATCATGCAGACGATAATCTTCATCTTTATATTTGTTAATCTCTCAACGTTTCAGCCAATTTATTATTTGACCTTATCGGATAAAAAGCAATATCACCTGAAAAAAAACCAAATGATTAATCGAATAAAACCTTCTGAATTAAATACAAAACATAAATATGGAAACCTATAACCCACATAAAAAGTATATAAATAATTTGTTTATTCCTGTCCTTCTTCATCCTTTTTTTAATTTCATTATCTCTTCGAATCAAAGTAACATCAACAAAGTTGAATATCCTAACAAAATCTTGCCTGTTATTTCTTTATTTTTGGTTCTGATTCCTTTTAGCATTTTTTGGAATTTTTTATCTTGGATAACAACTAAGATCAGAGTTACTATTAATATTTCAAATTGTAACAGTATGAACTTTTAGTATGTACGCAATGTCAGCAACACGTGAAAATTTCAAGAATCAGAACAGTAGCATATCTCGACTCCATTCAACGATTAATAATTATAAATATGCCAGATATCTATGGGGCCCTTCTCTTGTCATACAGAGTCATTACACTCTATGTAGACTAATAAGCTACTCTGTTTACATCTATTGTTTTTATCAGAATTTAGAGTCACAAAATATTGCCTTAACATTTTCAGTATCTACTTAATTGAGACATATAATTTTGAAATTCAAATGGTCGAAGTCCATTATACTTTTTTGGATTTTTAAATTTTTTTTATATTTTAAGATTCATTTAGTTCAGGTCCGTGTCTGTTCCATTCATCTAGATTTTCAATTTTGACCAGGTTTCACTAAATTATTTCTCCTATCCAATCATGCTTGTTTTGTATTCATTTTATGGTGGTGTAGAGCATTTGCGGCTGACTGCATGTGTACAGACTGTCCTGGCCCGTCCTTGCCTCTGTACTTTTGCTTTCAGCGTAGAGGATACTAGCAGTACTGGGCAAGCTGCTTGTTCTTACTTTGCCCAGGCTAGGAGGGATATAAAAGTCCTGTGGGGATGGAGTGATAGCGTACCAGCAGGTTTGATGGACTGGAGGCCGTAGCAGAGATCTCTGCACTCAGGCGATTGGAGTATGATTGTCGTGCTCTTGCTGAAGAACGACAGCATTGTAACTACTTGGAGAGCGAAGCAGGTGCGACAGCAGGTAACACTGCCCGGACTTCCTGCCATCGGGTGTCACGTCCTCGGTCGGTCTCGTGTCAGACCTTCGGCACAGACACCGACATACCTCCATGTCATCGTCGAAATCGACGGACTGCCCAAGAAGAAGAAGATATAGGAATACAGTACATAATGTTCGTAAAGTGATAAACGGTTATCTATATGTCAATTCAAACTGAAATTCATGAAATTTATGTTGTCATTGTGCTATGCAAATACCGTTAGTCTGAATTGATTGATGTTCGCTTTTGTGTTCTTTTTTATTTTTATTTTTATTTATTTATTCTTTTTTTTTCAAATTTCCAAATTTTGACTCCTTAGCTATTTTCCAGTTGAAAAATTAAAATAACATTCCCCATGCCCCATACATAAAATTTCAAGTCTCTAAAGCCAAAATTTGGCCGAGTTGTTTGATAGAGGCATACTTGACCTAGCACACATCTATTTTGACTTTTATAATTATCCGGATTATTATTTTTTAGAAAATATCACAAATAAATACAAACAAACAAACAGAGCAGCAGTTTCCTTTCTTTCTTTCTTTCTTGTTTTTCAAATAAAAAGAAAGAAAATAAAATTATGGATTCAATTTTTTCAAATAAAATAAAACGAAAATATTTTTAAAATCCTCCCCACTCCACAAAAAAAAGAAAGAAGCAAAGGTTGTAATTTTTAAAAGATGAAAAAAAAAAATACATATTTTCAAAAATTGATATTTACCAGATAATTTAAAAGAATGAAAAAAAAATCAATGTTAAAAAATCCAATTTAATTGGTTCAATGAGGAATGGAAATGAAAGTCAGACAATCGATCGATCGATTGCAACCAGTTTTTTCCCGCCCACGCATCTCAATTGTGGACATCAATTTTTGAAAAGAGGAGAAAATAAATTATTTATTTTTTCAAGGTAGACGCCTCGCCAATTTTCATAAGATAACAGTTTTTAATTTATGACTTTTTTTAAAGTCAATATTTTTAATAGTAAAGAATTTTTTAATTTTTTGAAAAGAGAAGAAAATATATAAATTATTTCAACGTAGACGCCTCTATAAATTTTATAAGATAACTGTTTTAATTTATGAATATTTTTAAGACAAATATTTTTAATAAAAACATTAATTTAATCAGAAATAGTTTTTTAAAAAATGCATTATGTTGATCCTAATACTTTATCATCCATGGTTTCTTTAGTTTTAAATCTGTTTAATATAGGGAATAAAGTGAGGAAATAAGTTGTGATATTTTTAAAGAGAATTGAAAAATTATCCGAATTGAAGCAAATTGAAGGAGTACAATAGAAAAGATATATATATATATATATATACATATATAATCCGATTATTTTAACCAGTTCGTAGTAACTGTTAGTTCACAAGCAATCTTCAGACGAATAATGATTTAAGATGTTACATTTCACGTTTTTCACGTTTGTTTAAAATTTAAAGTTGCATTTTAGTAGTTTATTTTGAAAATTCTATCAGTTGTGTCTTCAACGATTACGTGGTTGAACAAGAACTGATCTTAGTTTTAAAAAAATGTATTTATACATGTATGGAACATCGGATGATGATGGTTGCCACTCAGGATCCTGAACTAGTTTTGAAATTGAAAGCATTCCTGTCAGAGCCAAATAGCTCGCTGGTGAATGAATTTTATTTTAATTCAGAAATGTTCGAATAACGAATGAACAATAAAAACCCTTTTCGGTTTTCGGTTTTGATGACGGTTTCATTAAAAAAAAAAAAAGGAGCAATTTGAATTGACTTCTTGGTCATCTTCTTTCACGTCTGAAAGCCAATGATCGTTCTCTTGATCTGAGTGTTTTTTTAGCAAAATATAAACAGGAGTTACGTCCCTTTGTACAGATTTCTTTCTCTGATTTTTATGCAACTCTTGCTGCGGGCTGTAAGAATTTAAGCGTCAACAATTTAAGAAAATAATAAGATAAATGCATAGAACCTTGACATCAATTATATATAGCTGCGATACATCTCTCTCTCTCTCTATATATATATATATATGTATCTAATATATATCAGTAATCTATTTTATTTAGAAAAGATAGTTACTTAGTTTCTGACGAAGGATCCAGGTGGATCTGAAATATCAAAAATAAAAAATATTCTCAATACTTTCTTCAAAGATATTACATTTTATCTTCCTTTTATATCTCTCTCTCTCTCTCTCTCTCTCTCTCTCTCTCTCTCTCTCGCTATATATATAT
>JAUZSX010331527.1:0-11026 GCA_034780655.1 Idiosepius hallami | reverse complement strand
CAGACCAAAAGAACACCTGGTTGCTTACATTTTTTTAAAGGTGTTCTTTTGGTCTGATGACTACACAGGCAAGAAACAGTTACCAAAGACCATCAATTTGTATCTAGTCTTATATACTATACAATCTCTATCACCGATATCAAGCACTGAAACTATTAATATAGACAATTTCACTCTACAGATTAATATATATTATGGGATAGTAAATAAAAATATCTAATTATATTTTAAATAGAAATACAAGGTATCAATTGAAAAATTGACAAAAAAATTAAATAATAAATTAAACAAGATTTTAAAAAAATCTTATTTTAATTAAAATTATTTTAATAAACAAAGTCTTTGGATAAAAAGATTTTCATTTCAGTTGAAAACTCTTCCTGAGTAAAGAAAGAAAACAATCTCTTTTTTTTTTGGGGGGGGGGGAGAAAGGTGAGGAGAGAGAGAGGGAGAGAGAGGTGAGGAGAGAGAGAGGGAGAGAGAGAGAGAAAGGTGAGGAGAGAGAGAGGGAGAGAGAGAGAAAGGTGAGGAGAGAGAGGGGGAGAGAGAGAGAAAGGTGAGGAGAGAGAGAGGGAGAGAGAAAAAAAAGAGAAAGGTGAGGAAAAAAAGAGAAAGGTGAGGAGAGAAGGGAGAGAGAGAATGAAAGAGGTAGTTTATAATTTTTCTTATTTTATATGTAAGCTGTTGGACAAAGTCTTCAATGTGTTTTTTGCATTCTCAAATTTCATGGTTTTATTGACCAGTCTGATGATTATGAAATTTGTCTTTAAAGTTTCAGTAAACAGTTCAGGCAATAGAAAGCAACATTTAATTAATTCATCCGCCACGTCCGCCGTTGAGGACTTGCACTATTCAACTCATAGCTGGAGGTAAGATAGGGCTTCATACCTTTCCCAAGAGTATTAGTCGACATGTTAACGTAGATTCGAACCCGCGTAGTACGGTTCTGTAGACCAATTGTCTATCCACTGGGCCACGTCGACTACCATGTAATAACCATTGAATAAAAAAACATTAAAAAAATAAAATAATAAATATCTAACCGTGAATATTTTTTAATTCTTGAAAAAAAAATTATTTGACTGTTAATGTAAGAGAAAAATATTTGAATTATTTCTATTAAAAGTAAAAGTGACATAACAGAAACAAATATAAAAAATTGACTATTTATTTAGGAATTCCATGATATGAGACATCTTAATCAATGTATTAATTTTTTGTGGACTATTGTTCGTATCTTTTTTTGGTTGTTGTTTCAAAACCAAGAAAAATAAGAAAAACAGCCCACAAGAAATTGATACATAGATTAAAAGAAGTTGAGATATACAGAAATAAAAGACAGAAGAAAAGAAAGACAAAGCTGAGAGACAGAAAAGAAAGATAAAACAGAGAAAAGAAAGGAAGAAAAAAGGCAGAAAAGGACAAAAAGAAAAAAAAATCAAAATGAATATAAAGGAAAAAAAAAAAAACAAACAAAAAAAGATAATTCAGAATAAAAAATGATTAAGAAATGAGAAAAATAGAAAATAAACAAAAAAAATAAATGATGAAAATATCAAAATTTTCAGATAAAAAAAACCTTAAGAGGCAGATAGCAAAAAACCCTAATCATGTTTTAAATATAGTTTTGTTCATTTAAGGAAAGAAAGCAGGAAATGTGGCAAGTAGGAGAGAAGCAGAATTTTCTTTTTTTTATTATTTTAAGAAGTAGAAGTAGGGTTAGAAAGTGGGGTAGGAAATAAAATCTGATTTAAATTTACAATCAGAAGAAACTTTATCTTTAAAAAAATATATAATATAATTTAAAGATAGATATCTCCAAATATTGGAAGAATCCTGAATGTGTTATTTCACTTTTAGCAAGGAAGGAGGAAGAAGAACAAGAATAACAAACACTTAAGAAGACACTAAAATGTAAACTATATAAAAAAAATATAACGAAGAATATTCTCTCATTTATTGTCATCAAAAGGTTGCTTGAATATCAAACTGGAAATCTGAATGTTTACCAACCAATCTCAGAATTCTATTATGATGATACAAGAGAGAGAAGAGAACACAGAGAGGGGAAACAATAAAGGAAGAGAAAGAGAGATAAGAAGAAGGTTGATCAGCAAAGAAAGAGGAGTGTAAAATAAAGAGAAAAAGAAACTGAATGAGGAAAAAAAGGAAAAGAAAGATAGCTGGAGAGAGAGAGAGAGAGAGAGAGAGAGAGCAAAAAAAGAAAATGACAGGATATGTTTGGTTGATTAGTTGAACAGCATATAGATCTCTTATGGTTATTTAATTAGAAAAAAAAAACATTTTGGTAAACATGTTTTATTGAAATAACTAGAAGTATTGCCCAACCTTGCTTGGGGGTTACTTTGATGCTCCTTTTGCACCCATTTTTTTGTTTGTTTTTTGTAATTCCAAGCTTTTTTTTGTTTTAACATAATTTTTTGAAAGCTGGAAATAATTTTAAACTGCAGTTATATTGACCTACCCTAATGACCAAACTGGCTACCTCAAAGCAGACACAAAATTTGCGCTAAAATTTGCATATGTATGATACGGATTTTCTTTCCTTTACCTTAGAGAAAAACTTTAAAAATTAAGTTAGTAAAAGCAATAGAAATAAATTTAGTATAAAATAGCATTAGGAATGAATTTAGTATAAAATAGCATCAGGAATGAATTTAGTATAAAATAGCATCAGGAATGAATTTAGTATAAAATAGCATTAGGAATGATTTTGGAATAAAATAGCATCAGGAATGAATTTAGTATAAAATAGCATTAGGAATGAATTTAGTATAAAATAGCATTAGGAATGATTTTGGAATAAAATAGCATTAGGAATGAATTTAGTATAAAATAGCATTAGGAATGAATTTAGCATAAAATAGCTTTGAGGAATGAATTTAGTATATAAAATTTAGTATATAAAAGACATTCAAAATGAATTTAGCATATAAAAAGCATTAACTGCTTTCCGATATAATAAGCACCTTAATTACCTTAGTAGCACCTCCCTTTCTCCCCTCATTACCTAGGCACACCCAGGCAATATTTCTAGTTTATTACAATTCTAAAGTGAACCACTGACAGAAATAGTAAACATAACCATAAAAATTTTGTCTGAGTTGAAATCAATGCATGAAAAAAAGTAGAAAATATGTCCAGAATTTGGATAATATTTAGACTTCGTCTTCTCTTGTACAATTCTGAATAAAAGAACTATTGTGTATGGCCATAGGTTTTGAAAAACATGTGGAAGAAATAAACAAAAACTGATTTTAAGTTCCATTTCTATTTATAAGCAAGAAGATCAGCAACACATATAAAAGGAATATTTTCAAAATAAATTAGAAATTTTAAATCAAACTTTGACTTTGATAATTTTTTGTATCAAATGCAGTTATGACAATCATGTAAAATTCTTTTTTAAACGTTCAACCATTCTAACGTAAATTATCTCTACTTTCATTTTTGTTTAGTGTAATATATAATTATATCATAAAGAGGGCAATAACAAGAAGAGTTTTAAGATAGTATAAATCTACAAAGTTTATTTTGTTTTCTCTATTTAAATTGATTTCCTATTTTTTTAAAATCTAGATTTAAAATTAAAGTTTAAATCATGGGGAAAAATAAAAAGAATATTTAGTTTTTAATGATTCTCTATAAAAAAAAAATCCACGTTCTGGATAAAAAATTCTGATCCAAACTACTTTATTGCAATTTAAGGAGATTTTTTTCTTTATTTTCCATTTTATTTTTTTTTTCTCTCTCTCTCTCTCTCTCTAAAAAAAATCCAATCGATTTAGTTTTTGCCAATAGACAAACAAGGTTGATGATTACACATCCTTCCTTTCAGAAGTAATGATGATAATTGATGAGAATTTAAGTTTTAAAGATGAACTTCAAAGTTGTTAAGAAATCTTGTTTGAAGCAATGACTAATTTCCTTCCTCTCTTCCTGTTTCCTACAATTTCTTTTTCTTTATAAATTCCCAATTGTAAAAAGAATAAAAAACAAAATAAGAAACATTTCTGCAATTCTTAGTTTCTATTGCTACTAAACACTGGGGATTTGATGTACTCTTCAAGCGAAAATAAAGCTAATCTATTTTTAAGAAAGATGTGTTGTTTTGGGGTCTATCTTTCCTCCCAAATACCATCATTACAACCTCTAATCTCTATTGTTTACATTATTCATGATCTTCATTCTATTATCTTTATCCTAATGTTACCCCCCTTGTTTTGGGGAGGGATTTTAAAATTTACCCCTCTTTAAAGGGTCTATCCTCATAAAAGTAGACAAGCTTCATAAACCACAAAGTTTTTTCATTCCTTAGCAACATCAGCTTTGTTACTAAGGCTTAAGAGATTGGAATCAAAATAATGAACAAACAAAACAATGACAACTAAGATGGGAATAACAATCTGACACTCATAATTCAATTAATTAATTTCTAAATTAAGATGATGATGATGGTGGTGGTTGTGGTGGTAGCAATTCTTATCACTAGTTTATTTATAAATTAATTATTTTACTCTTAAGATCAGAAATTATTTTAAAATCATTTTTATTAATCAACTGGGAGAAAGACAATTATAGTACTATTTGAGCCACAACTGGAGTGAACAAAGATATATACCTTTCTCAAGCATATTAGTCTAAAAGGTAAATGTATTAGGGTTCCAAAATGAAAGCTGTTACCATTACACTTAGATATATCAACTTGGTCAAACAGATATCCAAGGCCAGTTTTACATGAGCATTATATTTTTGGCCTTTTCTGATGTTACCTTTCACTATTTAGTGCCGTGCTTAGCCACCTAGCGGCCTCGACACAGAATGCGCCTTGCAGCCCCCTTTTCCCTAAAAAGGTAAGTTGCCCACCCCCAACATATTGGAGCTTTCGACCAATTTAGAGAGAGAGAGAGATGGACTGATAGATAGATGTATATTTCATGTGATAATGATTTTCTAGTTAAACCAAGGAGCCTTGCAGCTCCTAGGGGTCTTGCTCCCCCACCAGCAATTGCAGGGTCTGCGGGGGCACTTAGCACAGCCCTGTCACTACTCTCATTGAGATGACAAGTCTCATCTACCCAGGTTTTTGTTGACAAGCCCTATCTGCCCAAACAGCTTAAAGTGAATGTAATGATTTTGATTGGGATTTGAACTAGTGTAATACTTATTCCAGAGTTCAAGATTTGACCACTGCTCTACTCTTGCTGTATACACTTGAAACCTAAACATTTAATAGCAAAATTGTAGAAAATCATTTTTAAAAAAATATATAGAATCAGTTCTTGAATGTTTGTTTTGTTTGCTTTTCAAATAAAGTAAGGTAGGAATGATTAAAAATAAATCTTGTGGAATCCTTGAAATCAAGAGGTTTGTGCTTTTCTAGGAAGTCTTTTATACAATGTCTACTGACTTTCTGACATTTCCACAGAGAAGAATTAGATGATACCAAACTTGTTTTTGTTTACATCTTTTAAATATCTGAAGAAATGGCAACAGGAAATTAAGTGTGTATGTGGAGGTGGGGACAAACATGTTAAAGATAGTGTACAAATAATATATTGCATATTCTCAACTACAGAAAGAGGATTGTTTATTTTCACAGCAAGTACACACAGGGAGAAGTTTGGAGTAGTTTAGGGGCATGTAATCATTTTGGAATTTAGGGGACATGTGATAATTTTGGAGTTTAAGGACATGTAACAATGTTTTGCATAATATAGAATCATGGAATGGTGAAAAAGTACAAAGTATTCGTAAAAGTTACTTTCTCTGTATATTTAAAAGAACAAACGAAACAAGTGAAAGTTAATTTATTTTTCAATAATTATTCATTTGAAAGTGAAGAAGTGTTTAAAGTTGTGTTAAATATACAAATATTTTTAATTAATTTCTTTAAAATACTTCCTTCTCAACAAACCATTTTCTTTAATAAAAGGACTTTTTTTTCAGTCAAATATTTTAGCTTTCTCAAGATAAAAATTCTATAAGGATTTAAATAAGTTTACTTTAGTTTCAAATTATCAACTTTTTCAAATCTTAAGTATTCATTTTCACCCAAGCAATTGAGTGAATCTAGTTTTCTATTTTTGTTATCTTGATCAAACTGTGTATAATAACTTGTATCATATAGAAAGGGGGGGGCAAGAATAAGGAAAATGTTAAAACATTTGAAATTGGAAAAACCGCCCAGTGGCCTTAAATGTAGATAAATAGCAAGACCTAACATCTTTTTATACTTTACATAATAGCTTTAAAAATAAATGAATATAAGTTTAACCGAAATGCTAAGTGGAGCATGAAAGTTTGTTGCTGGGCCATTCCATATATATATATATATATATATATATATATATATATATATATACACACACACACAGATAGAGAGAGAATATATACATATATGAGAGAGAGAGAGATACGGGGAGATAAATGACAAGCTAAAAAAGAAACTCTTACACATTGTTTAGTCATAGGAAAGAAAATGATATAATAAAAGTCATTCTATCAAATATTAAACCAAATCAATAAAAATTTTACAAAAAAAAAAGAAAATTCTCTTGTTTTTTTATTTATTAATCTATATCCATAAATAAAAAAAGATCAAATGATAGTGTTCAATAAGAATAAATAAGAAAAGTATTTATTAAATATTTACACGTTTATAGGATTTATATTCATGAAAATGATACTTTCTCTGAATATAGCAAGGTTTTTTTAACCCTTTCAACTCTAAAGGGCTGATATATTGGTCGTAGTAACCAAAGGCAAAAAAGACACACTGACATTTTAACCCTAATATGGTTCATTAATAGAACTGCTTTGAGTGATTATATGGTAATATTGCTAAGTCAGGATCCAAAGGTGGAGGTTGAAATATCAACTGAGTGTCTTCTTTTGCCCTAAGTCGCTAGGGCCGATATATCAGTTCTTTAGGGTTTAAAGGGTTAAACAAACTAGTTTAGCTAAGTCAATAGCAATAATATTAAGAGAGAAGTCTGGTGTTTTAACCAATTTTTTGTCTTATACATTTTTATGTCACATATATTAATGCCATTTCTTAACCAATTCAAAATTAAATAAATTTTAAAAGTATTATCAAGTAGTCAAATATAGCAAAAATTCTTTCTACTTTACTGAATTAAAAACTAAGTTAGAAACATACATTGCATTAATACCATTAAATAAGTATTTTCTTATATTTACAAGTAATAGATGTTCAATATCATTAGTAGACCCTCAACTAGTATATAAAGTGATATACATTATGTGAACACATGACCAAATCACCAAATATCTTCAAGTTATTATCTAAGTTTATCAATTTCATATCTAAACAGGCTCTTCTCTCTCAGATTGACAGTATGTTTCCATAATCATTATGATGCAGCAAAAACTATGTACAATATATAACTGACTAATAATGTCAATGTCGAAGGAGACCAAAAACGTTAGGAAAAAAAATTAGGTAACTATTTTAAAACACTTGACCCAGTAACACAATGTCTGATTTCAATACAAGAAAACAAATTGAAATAAACATATCAAAAGGAAAAAGAAAAAAAATTTTAACAAAATATTATATTTACTTGGTGAGTACTAACCCAAGTTTGGCCATTTTTACGTGCTCTCCTCCGGGCTTTTTACATTTGGTGTTACCCTTCATCTGGATGAGCTGCCCTTCTGAGTTAACGAGCCCCATCTGCCCGAGGCAGCTAAAGGTGAATGCAATGGTTTTTGACTGTGATTTGAACTCTCATACTACAATTCCAGAGCCCAAGCTTTTACCAATGCTCCAACTTTGCTGCCAATATATGTTTGAATTTTTATAACTGTTCTATTCTAAAAATTGAGCACCCTACTTTGCAATACAGCAAACATACTTGGACTTTTGACCATAATGTAAATTTGGACAGAGCCAAATTACACATTCATATACACACACACACACATACACACACAGAGTTAAGGTGGAGAAGTGTTAGAGGCTTGAACTCTGAAATTGTATTTGATGAGTAAAAATCAGAGTCAAAATCATTACACTCACTTTTAGCTACTTGGGGCAGATGAGGCTTGTTAAGTCTGTAGAGTAACTCATCTAAGTGTAAGTATAACACCGACTAAAATAAAATGGGTAGTTGAGACCCATTAACGATTACTTGTAAACATTATCAAATTTTACTAATTACAAAGAGTTTACTGCAATATAAAGATGTTTATAAAAATCCAATAATCTGAAAATTAAATGCTCCATTTAATTAGCTTATGAATTAACCCACTTTTAATTAATCCTTATCTAAAAGACAGGAACCCATAAAGCCTAATGCTAAGAGCTTTTAAAGTAGAAATCTTAATACACTACTTTAAATCTCAACCAGTTTGTTAAATTTCCTTTCTGACCAATACTTATGTGAAAAGTAGAAATACCCTCACTTCCCTGCAACTTGCGGTAGTACTGTCGTTCTATTGATTCACAAAAAAAAAAAAAAATTTCCTTGAAGTAAAATACTTTAAGAAAGAACTCTAACCAAACTTAACTATATTTACACAGTAATCAGAGTAGAGCAAGTTATGTCATCCATAAAAGGTGAGGATGATGATATAGAAACTCGAGTTTATGTTTCTCTGGACAAGTGGTTTCCAAACATTTTTTACGACCACCCCCTTCACTGCTGGACCAAAATGCCACCTCTCTTCCACCGAACACCAGAATGAGGCTAATCTAGAAGAATACATGGTGGAAGTATACAGGCACGTAAGTCTAGTTGGAAGAACACTTAATTAAATTGTCCTGTTTTTCCAGCCTTTTTACCAACACCAACATTACAGTTTACTACAAAGGCACATAAGTCTAGTTGCAAGGCCTGGAAGAACGCTTAATTAAATTGTCCTGTTTTTCCAGCTTTTCTACCAACACCAACATCACAGTTTACTAAAATTGCTCCAACGCCTCCTTTACAATTTTAACGCTTCCATAAGACTATTTACATACCGCCCCTCCCTGAAAATTCATATCGTCCCTTAGGGCGACGGTACCACCCACTTTGAAAACCACTGCTCTGGACCATTACTCTTTACAAACAATTCACCTTTATTAGAATGGTTTATTTGATAGAATGTAATTTGAAAGAAAAGAAAAGCAATTTTAAGTCAAATATTATCAACATTTAACAATGAAATTGGAATTTTTTAGTCTTTTTCTAAAATAAAAAATAAAAGTATTATCAATAGATAATGCAGATACAGGTGATATATTCTGTTTTTGTTGTTAAGTTTTAGTAGAAAAATATATTTTAATCCAATTTTTAAAACATTTATTTCGAGCAGGAACCATTTACTAAAATAATGTTTTTTTCATAAATGAATCAAAATAAAATTGTTTTTAATCTTTAGCAGACGGGTAGTCATAGTCAACACAATTTTATTATGTAATTAATAAATGAATTGAGATTTATATTTCTTTAATAGAGTCAAATAATTCAACATTTTGTCTAAAACTATTCATTCATCTTTAAAAAAAAGGAAAGGTTTATTTTAGCTTTGTCATTATAATTGGTATTATTAAAAAAAGTTAGAAATTTTAGAATTCATGTTTATCATTGCCAAGAAGTAAAGGTAAAAAAATAAGAGAGGGACAAACAGTAGTACACACGCACACACAAATACGCACAAAAGTAGAAAGGTTATTCAAGCATGTTAAACATAGAAGACATTTATTGAAAAAGAACATTCCATTTTTCTTAATCATAGTTGGAAGTAGATTATATAACAAATGCAACATGTAAAACCAACTTGATTTTCATATCAAAAGTTTTCAATGAAGAATAATATTAAATTTCTTTTAAAGCAAAGAGTATATGTGAGGGATGTTCCAAAAGTAATGCCTCATATTCATTCTATCTGAAAAGACTAGAGGAAATTGCAAATTGCATTGATATGATAACTAAACTTAGGCATTTATGACCTGTTGCAGATATTGATATAAAATGAAAGGCTAAGAAAGCAACCAATGTTAGACAAGCATCACTGAATTCCACTAGGTAGAAAAATTGAACCGATCAACATTCACTGGTGCCAATTAGACGTTTATGAAACTGATGCAGTTAATGATGGCATAGTTAGAAGATGGGTTTCAATTTCAGAGTAGTGAAAGGGTTTAGGGTTAGTGAAAGCAATGTGAAAAACAAAGCAGATTCCAGGTGCCCATGAACAGGCTATCATCAGTGAGAAAAGTGAATTGAGACTAAGTAGAAAAATAAATTCTGGAGAACAAAAGGTAATTTTATTTAGTTAAAAAAAAAGAAAACATTACTTTTGGAATTACCCTTGTAATTATCAAAGTTTTGCCCTTTTTTGACTAATGCTTTTCAAAATTGTAGGAATCTTAGTATTCGTAATTAATGATTAAATTAACTGTAGTGAATTTTTCTTTCTCTTTGGTTATTGGTTAAATGGCTGGTCCAATGTACCCTTATTTTATTAGCTTTTTTTACCTTCTCTTAACAATTATGAAGCTATGATAGGCCTTACAAGCAGTTAGTGGATTATATTTCAGCTTTATTGATGGCTTAATAACTGGTTCAATGGCAACAGTTTGCATTATTCTTATTAAGTTTTCCATCAATAATATTGAAACTACTACCAAGCAAGCGATGTATTCTTTTTTTCTTTTTTTTAAATACAAAAGCAGAAATAAAGACAAGGCACAACAAAAACAGTTAAGTGAAGAACAATAATATTAATAATATTTTTAAAAATTCATAACAAAAAAAAAACAGAAATTTCTTATATTTTTTCACTTTCCACTTTTTTTAAGTTAATCAAAATTAAACCTTTTTTTTTTTAGTTACATTTCAGTCCCTAATAAATTATGAGTTTTTATAACACAAGATTTCTCTTTAAAAACTTTACCTTAGATATTATATTTACTTGGTGAGCACCAACCCAAGTTTGGCACAAGGCCATTTTTACGTGCTCTTACCCAGGATTTTTACATTCAGTGTTACCC
>JAUZSX010331516.1:0-11027 GCA_034780655.1 Idiosepius hallami | reverse complement strand
TAGGTGAAGGGTAACACCGAATATATAAAGCCCGGGTAAGAGCACGTAAAAATGGCCTTGTGCCAAACTTGGGTGTGTTCACCAAGTAAATATCATATTTCAAGGAAAATAAAGATTAATAATTTGTCTTATATTATCCGTGTTGACTGTTCAAAAAACTATTTTTAAAATGATTTTGTTTTTGGTTTATTTATGTAGATATAATGTTCTTTGGTGGCATTTTATAGCAATTGAAAATTTGTACATCTATAAAACTGGGTTTACTGACTTTTCTTCACCTGACTTTTCATCACCTGACCTTTTATCACCCGACTATTAATCACGGAATATAATCATTAGACTTTTAATAACCTGTTATTTTCATCACGTGAACACGTAATTACACTGACGCCGAGGACATAATTACCTCCACCAAAAAAATTTACATTTGTATATGTTATGATATTATTTATGCAGTTATATGTTTTTATTACGGCAACCTTAATCAAATTAATCTGATAGTTTTTTTAACGGTTAGAGTAAAACATAGATTAGCTGCTAAGGGGCCAACGTTGAAAGATTGAATTCCTGTGGTCTCACCCAAACAACTCTGCTGATTTTAGGAAAAATTTAGCTTAGATTTTCGGAGTAGAATAGGAGAGACTGCAAAGATTCAATCTACCAAATTCAAATTTTATACATGGGATCTTTTGACCGGTGGGTCATGTCCTATTTCTTTTAACTTGAAAAATAGTGGGGATCAACATTTTTATTTACAGAAAAATAGAAACAATGAATTCAGACCATAGCACAATGGCAAATTACATTTTATGAATTACAATTCGAATCGGTATTTGGAAGATCGAATACGATATACGATAGTGATTTCCTAAAGAATAGTCTTCCTGAACTACATTAGTCATAACAATCCAGGGCAAGTATCCTTGTAAAATTAATAAATTATAAAAAATAAATTATAAACTTGTATCATATGTCAATCAAAAGAGTTTTTTTATATCGCAAATTGATTTTTATGCACGACATGGCGTCATCCACCATTTTGAGTGCCAGAAGGTGTCAAAATGACAAGCCAGTCTTATATTTCATTTTTAAATGAGCAATTGTCATCAAGGCATGATGAACTTCCGCCGCAAATTGATTTTTATGCACAAATGTCTTCCCATACAGCCAAGGCTACGACATCCTACCTTAAGTCATTAGGCATTAGTGGAAAAAATGTGATGACATTGCTACCTAGGTCTCTAGATATTAACCAAATTGAGCAGCTCTGGTCAATAATAAAGATAACATTTTATGAAGCAGAGGTTCAATTTTCGACGAAAGATGAACTTTGAAAGCAAATTTTAGGAGTTTTCTATAGCATCACATCATCTCAAATACGCTGATTGACATCATCAGTTGACAAGAGGCTATTCAAAGTAATTTTGAAGCGTAGTAGTTATGTTGAGAAATAAATATTTTTTTAAACAAAATAATGTGAAATTCATTCACTTGCTTGTTACAGTAAGTAAAAAGAGATAAGAGATCTTCATAAAAATATAGGTATAAAAGTATTGCTATTGATCTTATTAATCTCCACTTCAATAACTATCTGTGAAATATGATAAATCCTCATGTTGGCTCAATATCAATTTAAAAAAGATCGTTTATTAAAAAACTGAAAAGTGGATACTTTTATCATAAGTACCGTTACCTGAATAGTTTTTTTTTTCAAAAAAAAGTTTTCAAAATAATCTAATATGATCCAGCTAAAATATATTTATCTTTATGGCTTTTAATATCATTTTTAAGAGTTGTTTTTCAATTCGATATAAGAGCAATGAAGATCTACCATTTCACTCAGTATGGATATTACCCTTCTCCATACTAATTAGTTTTTTTCCTATTCATGACCAGTGATATAAGCAACACCCTACTTAACTAAATCCTAACTTGAAAAGAAAAAAAAAACTAAATGTAGATGTGAAGTAAAGTAGAATGTACCTGAGCCCAAGTAACATTTTACACTGGTTATTTTATATGGAAACAAATGTAAAGAAGATACACATTACAAGAGATCTTATGGATGGTTCGTTAGACTCATCGCTTTGGGTGAAAATTCTCCATTATTTATGGTAGGAAGTGGTGGTTCTAGTCCTCTCTGTCCTAAGGTCTCAAATAAAAAAAAACAAGGGTAGGTTATCTTTTTTTTCATAAAAATTATTGGTATCTTTTCTTTGCTTTAAACCCGCATCCACAACATATATATATGAAATTATCTATTAAATATTTATTGAATATCAATGCCA
Organism: Idiosepius hallami; assembly: GCA_034780655.1. Classification (NCBI taxonomy): domain Eukaryota; kingdom Metazoa; phylum Mollusca; class Cephalopoda; family Idiosepiidae; genus Idiosepius; species Idiosepius hallami. The sequence goes on along the minus strand of JAUZSX010331516.1, from coordinate 8,739 downwards.
GATCTGGCATAGTAAATAGGCAGTCGTACTTCTCAATTGTAATATGCAAGTTTGAATCCTATTCGTTCCATTAAGATTCATAATTGAACTTATAACCTATGAAAAGGTAAAGATCACCACATTCCCTCTAGCTATGGGTTGAATAGTGTACATTTTGTTTTTTAAAAAGCTAGTTGTGGATTAAAATAATGTTTATCAAAAAAACATTGTTCTCGGCATCAAATGACCCGAGAAGGTTTATATGCCGTAAAACAAAAACCAACTAACCCACCTTTTATCCAAGAATTCCTATTATAGTAAAAGCTAGTTAACGAAATCTATTAACTTTCTGTTTTTACTTCACACGAGAAACATTTATTTCAGAAATTAATCATTCACGAAATTATAAATCTATATTGATTGAAATCAGTATATTAATTAAATAAGCGTTTATTTAATAAATTAGACACAAAATTCATTAACTACTTACATATTAAAATTTAGATATTCCATAAATAACAACTGTTACTTAACTTTGATATTCAAACTTATAACTATATATATATAAAAAAATAGAATATGAATTAATTAGGCATTTATTTCTGAACTGAGTTGTATATACCATTGTTTTTATATATATATATATATGTATATATACAGTGAAAATGGGATATCAACTAAATAAACAATTATTACTGAAGCAAGTCAAGTCGTATGACTACATGTGCAGAGAATATTTACTATCAATTAAACAATTATAACTTAACCTAAGCATAAAATCTAGATATATGTAAAATTTGGGATATCAATTATATAAGAAATTACTATATAACTTAGACAAAAAAAATCGTATCACTACATACATATTGAAAAAAAGAATATCAATTAAATAAAAATGTATTAAATATTACTTAACCTCTTCATAAAGTTTCTTCACTAAAATATCTAATGGAATTGGGAAATAATTTAAATAACCAATTAATAAAAAAAATGCTATAGAGCTTTATAAATATATATATTAGAACTGGTATATCAATTGAATAAATAATTATTACTTAACATGGACAAAAAGTTGTTTAACTACATGTATATTGAAATTGGGATGTTATTTCAAGACGCAATTACTACATAATCCAGACGCTTTCTTTATTTTTCTGCTCCGAGGACACAGGTGTGTTTTATTTCTTCAAGGTATAAATAGTTTCATCTGCTAAGGGAAATGGATCTTAGATCTTTACCGGCGAAGGAGAAAAATAATACATTCAAATGTAACGTGTAAAACAAAGTAAAATATTTTTCTTCCCAGGAAAAAAATCTTGGGACAAAAGAAAGGTGTTACAGATGAATAACTACCGTTGTTTTTTCTCTCGTTTTTGACATGAGTTTTTATTTTATGGAAATGTATTTTTTTGTGAGAAAGAGAAGATCGATATTTTATTACCTTTTCATAAACCCATTGTATTTTGCTTATTTTATTCAGGAAAATCATTTTCAGAATTGCTTTTATGTTAGGAGTCGGGAATTTCTCACTCCTTTTTTTTAAAATAGATTTTATTTTAATTATGTATGTATTTATGCTTGCAATATGATATATGATATATATTTGGTCGGACTCCAATTAAAGTTGGGCAAAAGGCCTGGTATGTATAGCATTATGCAGCTATAGATGTATGCACGCAGGTATTTATGTGTATGCGTAGAATGTGCAGTCCTTTGCTGTTAACAAAATAGCCATAATTTTTTAATATAATTAAAAAAAATTCTAATTGAAAGAAAAATAAAATGAAAAATAAAATGAAAAATAAATTGGTCCTAATGGTAAAATGTCCAATTAAAATTCTTTTTAGCGCGATTAGAATCAGTAATTACAGAAAATAACAACAACAATATCGATAATAATAATAATAATAATAATAATAATAATAATAATAATAATGATAATAATAATAATAATAACTTTTTGTCACTCTACCTTCAGGAATTACAACTGGTCGTTGGCAGTTTGCTAATGACTGGTGTGAGAGATGGAAGCATCAGGGGGAAAACCCAAAGAGATGTTGCACCAGACAGTCCATGACTGAAATGGTGCGGAGCTTGCTGGAGGCCAGAGGAGACTTGTTGTCACTTTGACTCCGGCATAAAACCACTAGTTGCTGGGTGCGAAGGTGCCTGGTGATTGGTGTGCGATCCAAAAATAATAATAAAAATAATATCTATAATAATAATATTAATATTAATAATAAAAAAACATAGAGTCAACGTGATATACAAATAAAATCTAGGTTTTGCATGATCAGATTTATTTAAAGTTTTCGGATTAATATTCTCGTCTTGATTGCTTTATACACGACATTCAAGTCAACGTGCTGTCTGTAATTCTTCAAATATATGATTCTATTTTATTTTATAACTCAATATCTTTGTGACAAAAATTCTTATCAATTTTCATTTGGAAAATCTTGCACGGGGGTCGGTATCTGGAAAAATCCCTCTATTAATCATAGCATATATTTATTATGAACAGCGAGGTGGATCATTGGTTAAAGCTTAGACTATAGTAATAACACCCATTATAATATCCTACAGAATAAAAAACTTGCTAGACAACTCAGCATTGCCAGGATATAGTATTAACACTATAAACATATTTTTGAAAAAGGAGCAATCATTTTTCTTAGCTTCAACCTTTAGCTGTCTCGGGCAGATAGGAGTCGTTTTCTCGGATAGTTCTCATCTAGGTGAATGTAATGAATTTGACTAGGATTTAAATTCGGGTAATACGAGCCTAAGCTTTTTACCACAGCTCCATCTTTGCTGCCCTTTTCTAGAAGCTGCACTTTCGATTCCTTTTCAAGTGGACAAGAGGTTTACTTGATTGAAATATGCTGCGATAAACAAACAACTATGGAAGGCGGTGGTTGCTGAGAATACGGTTATAAGACTTGGAGTTCCTATTCGGCGGTGGTTTAGCGTAGTAAAAAACATCAACTATATAAGATAAGAAAAATAGTCTGCAAAAAGAAATTAATAGAAATAATCAATCAATAGAAGTAATGGTGTAGCAACAGTTTTTGCCGCTTCGGTCGTAAGATTTGCACCCCAGGACAACTGACAATTCATTAATGTTCAAACTTCCATAAAGTCCTAAAATATTTGTTTTCATGGAACAACAATCAACGATCTAATTATGTTAAAATAAAAATATTTATTTTCATTTGATTGATGATACAGTTTAATAAACCCGTTTAAAACCAGTATTGTTACGCACATAAAACATGAACCATTTCAAAACTCTATTTGGTAATAAAATTTCAGATTTTTGTCGGCTTTTTACTATCACTTTTTTTATTACCTATCTGAAAATGCTGCCTCCTACACAACTGAATAGAAGAAAAAAATAAAAATTAAAAAAGAGAATTACATTAATTAAATGAGTGCCACAGACGTTTAGTAAAAATGAGAGCAGAAAATGAGATTTAATTAGAGTCTCGATTGAGAACAGGAATTTGGAACACAACATGGGAGATAATCGTATTATTGGAGGAAGATGATACGTAAACAACAGTTAAATTAATAAAAATATGAAGATCAATAGAGAAAGAATATAAAAGATCAATAAACTCAGACAATCGAAAATGTTATTGAATAAAACCCTTAGTTGAGTTTCGATAATTTGTATATTTAGCTTTTAGCTTACGTACATAAAATTTGAGCTGATCTATCTTTGTTTCTCAGATTATATTTTTTTTCTTTTTTCTTTTATCTCTTTGCTTAGTTTTTATCTAAGTATTTCATGTTTCATTATTCTGGAATGTGTTAAGCTTTTTGAATAATGGATATCTTCTTAGTTGAACATCAAACCATGTAAGACACAAGGCCATTTTTACGTGCTTATTGCAGTCAATTATTCATGACGATATCTAATAGGGCCCGCGGTAGTACCACCTAGACTCCCAACTCGCTTGCGCAGCTGTTCAAGTAAAGTATCTGTTACGCATCAGATAGACATCCTCTGAAACTCTGATGCTGATGCCCATAAGCGAACATGTGTCGACTGGCAGAAAGGAAGCCACAGGGCTTTTGTAATCAGTGTTGCCCTTCATCTAAATTAGTTTTTCTATTGAGTTCACGAAACCCATCTGCCCGAAGCTGCTAAATGGTTTTGACTGGGATTTGAACTCGCGTTACATGATTCTATAGTCCGATCTTTTACTAATGCTCCACCTCGCCCCCCTTTTCTTATTGGTTCAACTATAATACTGCAATATTTTTTTCCAGAATACCAGCTGTTATGAACGTGGTTGTCTGTAAGACACATACTTAACCTTTAAGGCTGATTTCCGACTTGTCTGCTTTTAAAGTAACTTGGAATTGTTCTAATAACTTCCATGTCAGTTTCTATCAATATAGCTCTTATATTCCAAATATCTTTGAGCTCTTGCTAGGGCGATATATATTTATACTACGTTTAAACTTTGCTTTCTTTTTAGGCTCTAATCAACCATAGTGAATCAATTAATAAGCATATCCTTTTTTATCGAGGATTATCGTGTCTAGTCGTTTCGCTTGAATAAGTATTTTTTTTGTCTTTATATCAAAGTCCAACAAGATTTTAGATCTTAATTACACCTCATTTGTTAATGTCTTTCAGTTTCTCTTTTCCTTGTGTATAAGCAGTGCCGTGTTTAGCCACATAGCGGCCCAGACGCTTACAGTCACTTTACAGTGAAAAAAAAAACAATGTGTACCCCCTTAACATACTAGAGACTTCTATATATATAATATGTCTCTCTCTGTCTCTCTCTATTTTTTTCTATAAATATGTATGTACATTTATGTATAAATATTCTTTGATCAAAGCCTTCAGTATATTGAGGGGAGTGCAAGTTAACTTTTGGCAGATAAGGATGCCGAGAGGCGCATTCTGCGTTAAGGCCGCTATGTGGCTAAGCACGGCACTGATTATTTGGTTAATTTCCAGCTGTTTAATGTATTCTCCATGGGTTTTTACCTTCGTAGATCGATTTATCTGACCAGTCATTAGTAAAGCCCCGACTTTGCCAACAATGCTTTTTGCTTTTTGTCATATGTTAATGTGACCAATCTAAAGTATTTTAAGTAAAAAACAATATATTTACTTGGTCGAGCACCAAGTTAGCCACAAGGCCGGTTTTATGCGCCTAAAATTTTAAGTAAAAAGGAATTAATCTCCTTTCTAAAATAAAGGGTAGCGATGGTGGAGCATTGGTAAAATCTAGGATTCTTTAATGGTATTACATGTGTTCAAATTACCTCTGGTAGATGGTGCTCGTTAACTTGTGACTAAGTCTAAGTAAACGTTGTGTTCCTGATTAAGGGTTTTAAATATTAAAGAGTAAGAGTTAGTATTTCAATGCGAGTGGTTAGACTACGCATGTGCTCTTTGCCCAGAGACTGAAATAGCTGGCTTACATAGGTGAGTCCATGTTATGATGGAAATAGAGGTGTTAACTAACCAAGAAAAGCAACTCAAAAAATTGCCTTGTGCATAACTTTGTTTGATCTTTAACCAATCAAAATGAAATGCAAATGTTAAGATTGTCAGATACAAGGCCTAGTCGTGAAGAGAATAAATAAAATTATAAACTCGGCTCGTAAATCTTCATTTAGAAATAACATGTTAGACATTTCTCACAAAACGTCCCATGCTTATATAATACGTAGTTCAATTGGTATGTTGATCATAGGTGATGTCTTTAGATAGATTTTAGAATAATAGGTTTTAGAAAGATTGTTTGTTTATTTTGTGTTTAACGGCATATCAATCTATTTAGGTAATTTCAATGCTCCGAACAATTACTTTTGACTTGATATTATTTTATACATAGAGTTTTTGTTTAATGATACAAGTTACACTATTTAATACATAGCTGGAGGAAAAGGGGATTAATACTTTTCCCAAGGGTATTAGCCAACATATCAACATAAACGGAATATCTTGTATTCGAACTCACGTAATACGATTCCGAAATTCTACTGCCTATCTATTGGGCCAGGTTGACTTCCCTGTTTTAGAAAGAAATCAGAGAATAGATTAGCATTAATGAAAATCGGAGGATTGATAGAAGACCTAATTGACGGTGCAGGATAAGATCAAAAGCTTTGGCTTTTATGAAAGACGGTTCCTGTCTCTAAAATACTTTTTTTTTAAATTTCGTATGCATCAAACCAGAAAATAAACGTAGAAGCATACATAAAATCAAAAGATTCTAAGAAGAACAGCTGTGTTCGCATTCGTTTTATCATAAACGAAACCGGTTGTGGAGGATAGTCAAGAGCATGGAAGCCAATGAAGTAGAAATACTATTTATTTGTACAATCATCTATCGAACATTAACTGAACTACTCTAACAAATATAAAACATCCATCAAAATGCTTTACCTTGGTATTATTTTGTCACTGGTTAATGGACCTAAGTGGAATACACAGTGGAATATCACGTGGTCTCAATTAATTTGCATAACACATTTCAAGAAAAATTATTCAGAAATCAAATATAATGTAATGAAAATAATTGATAATCACTATTCAGTTGTCGCCAATACACGAGGCTCATTCCGGAAATAATGTCACTGATTCGTTCCGGAAATAATGCCAGCAATTCGTTCCGGAAGTAATGCCACCAATTCGTTCCGGAAGTAATGCCACCGATTTTTCAAAATTATTTTTTAAAAATCAATACGATACAAAAGGTTCAGAATTTAATTTTCTACGTAGTAACCACAATTCTCAATGCACTTTTGCATGAATAAGGTGTCAGGGTGCCTCCTTAGTCACTTTGTTGCCACTCTGAAATCGACAAGCCCATCTCCTAACTGTGGCAACATCAACTGTATCAGCTTCGTAAACGTTCGACTTGAGCCAGTGAATGTAGTTCAGAGAAAGATGTATCTATATCTATATACACTAAGAGAAATTACTCTAAGAAAGATTTTCGGATAGATTCCATTGGTCTTATATTTATTTGTATGAAATACAAGTTTGGCACAAGGCTGGTTGGAGAGGGGGAGGAAGCTACCGAGGCTGGTCTTCAATCTAATGCTTATCATTAACTAGAGTCTTTCTCAAACCAATTAGTTCTTATAAACAATAAATACATGCATCCATCACCACAACACACGAGTTACCAAAATACTCTATTTACTCAACGGGCTAATCCTATTTAAATTATCCCCAAGGATGATGATGATAATGATGATGATTTTACTTATAAATTATCTTTTTTAGCTTAATTAATCTAAACATTTTTTTTTGATAAAGAATATGAAGTATATATTTAAATAAGAAATTGCTTTGAAATTTCAAAATACGTTATTTTGAAAACATTTTTCGGGCGTATTTATCTATACTTTTTTATGTCCATAAAAGACCTTTCATTGATTAGATATTTCAAATACATATTTATGAAAGTAGTTCCTGCATTAAATGTTCTTTGCAAAGGCATCAAAGTATTTTGATGGTGTGTTAAATTATTTTCAATTTTGTTTAAACCTATAACGCATAACGTGAAACGAAGCCTCTAACGTCTGAAACACAATGCTATTCCAAACTCTATCGAACATAAATTGAAATTAGGAAAAGATAAAAATTATAAAGTAGGATTAAATCTTGTAATCCTCTCCTCAGTTATAGGATAACAGATCTTCAAACAATCTTGTAATATAAAAGAAATTATTAAAGAAACATATATTTCCAAGGTTTTGATAAGATTAGAATTACGTTTCGAAACAAATCAGACTAATATAGATTTAGATTTGATTTGCACCGTATAAGAGTAGAACAAGATTTACTTTTATTTTATCAAGCTATTTTATAATAGTTTTACATAGCTTGTTTTGTTCAGTTTCTCTAGTATTTTTAAACCGTCTCAGACCTAAGGAATTAGGTAGATCGGCAAGTTAATGTATATACAACAAATCTTGTCACTAATGAGTTTATCGTTAGTAGTTTTCTATATTTGATTGTCTACCGAAAGACATCACGTGCCACGATAGTTTCTAGCATAAAGTCGTCCTCAGGTACAAAATGAATCAATATCGTATCCAGATTTAAACGAATGAATTAACGACTTATGTTGATGTGACATTTAATGCTATTAACCATTGCTTGTACAACAACTCGCTCTTAAAAGATTCTGGGAGTGTTCTTCACATATGTTATTGTTAGAGAATACATTTGGAAAAGCTTATAATAGTAGAAATTATGTAAATAATAATGATAATAATAACTAGCAGATTAACCCGGCGTTGTCCGGGTTTCTATAAGCAATGTCTGATTATAAAGCGACCTTCTTGATTATCATGCAAAAGTAACATAATCTAGTTGATTACATGATCAATATTTAAAAGGGGCCTTTTTTGAATAGAGTACATGGCGTGACCGTGTCAGTAGTAAGTGAGGCTGGATTTGACTTTTGCAAAAAAATTTTAAAGTTTAAATGTTTTTATGCAAATGAATATTTTGTGAATTGTAAATGAACCATATATATCATGTATATTGAGTAATCAGATATATATTTTTATGAAGTTTTTAAATAATAATAATAATAATAATAATAATAATAATAATAATATTCCGAGTAGTGAAAAACCAAGATGTTGTATCATTTAGTCTCTCACTGGAATGGCGCTCAACCTGCGGTAACTCAGAAGAAAGTTGTTCCCACTTGACTCCAGTAAAACAACTGTTTCTAGATGTGGAATAACTCGGTAAATGGTGTG
>JAUZSX010331507.1:0-11027 GCA_034780655.1 Idiosepius hallami | reverse complement strand
TATATACATACGTTTATACACCATATATATACATACATATATATAATGTGTGTATATAAATATATATATATAAACACACACACATACATAAACACACACACACACATATATATAAATATATATATAAACACACACACATATATATAAATATATATATAAACACACACACACACACATATATAAATATATATATAAACACACACACACACATATATATATATATATACATATCTATATCTATATATATATATATACAAAATGAAGTCATTTATTTGAATAGTATCCAACAAACTAACCTTTAAGTTGTTCCCTCATCTCCAAGGACTAACCACATGTATGGAAGGGAACGGTAAGGGAATGGAAAGGAGGGTGGGGTGGTTAGGATGTGTCGTCAGTGAATCAAATGTTATAATGCCACCTTTTGTTTAAAACCGTTGTTAAGTAGACTGACATTTAATGAAACATGAAATTCTCTGCTTAAAATGACTCAACAATAATTGAAAAACAAAATGCTTGATGGTTCGCTTTTTGTTTGAATTTTTTTGTTTTTTGTTTTTGTTCCATGGCATCAGGGCCTCATGATGATGATGATGATGATGATGCGAGGGTTGTCATTGCAATGCTAGCTCTAGGTTTGCTTTGGTTTTACGGCATATCAACCTTTTTAACTCAACCTTAATTGAAAAATAAAATGGTAGACAGTTCAGATTTTGTTTGCATTCGTTATTTTTTTGCTGACAATGTAAAGCAGTCATGTTTTTTTAGTGCTTCTGATAGCACTAGTTAGTTAGGGCCCTAAACTAGTTAAGTTTAAGTCTAGTAATCTATATATTATTATACCAACTTTTTAATTTAGTACTTTTTTAATTTAAGTTTGTTATCAGAGCGTGATAATTGGTCAATTGGTTAAGAAAATTAAATCCTTACGTTTTGATTGGTCAACCAGTGACTCTTAACCAAAACAAAATATTTAAAAGGTTCATACTTATGCGAGGTCTAAGTTATTAACTACCGTGGAATTTACACGGGTTCTGCTAGTATTTTTATGATTTTCAGTTTATTTTATAAAATTAGTATGTAAATAAATAGCTAGAACCTTACTTCAATATCTCATGTTATCAACTTTGCATGCTGCTTGATTGATTTGCCACAGACAGGGCCAAGACCATCAATCCTGTGGACCCGGCCAAGAAGGAAGGCCGGCCCATCAGAGGAAGCTCCAAAGATGGCTAGCACACACACCCTCCAGAAATCTCTGGTTCCACAGAGCAAGTATAATCAACAATGGTCAACCAAGGATCTTGTCACCAGACAAAGAATAAGCAGTTAAACTCACCATCATAGCCATATGGGGTCCTACCGCTAGGGGTCGTTTGCCACAGGGTAATGTTCAGGGCTCTACTTTGTAAGTGAAACACTCACTTTTGTGAGTGATTATTTCTAAATGATGACTAAACATAATATGATATTTACTCAGTGAGCACCAACCCAAGTTTGGCACAAGGCCATTTTTATGTGCTCTTACCTTGGCTTTTTACATTCGGTGTTACCCTTCACCTAGATGAGTTGCTCTCTCGATTTAACGAGCTCCATCTGCCCGAGGCTGCTAAAGTGAAAGTAATGGTTTTGACTGTGATTTGAACTCGTGTTATATGATTCCAGAGCCCGAGCTTTTACCAATGCCCCACCGTCGCTGACTAAATATAATATAACACTTTTTATGACTAAATATAATATAACACTTTTAGTAACTATTTTTTTCACTGACAATCTTTCAAATACTGAAATTCTGCAGAGCGTGTGTGGTCAACAACAGTCAAACAAATATCCTGTCAAAAGACAGAGAATAACCAGTTTGATATAACACTATAACCATATGGGGTCCTACTGCACAAGGGGTCATTGCCATAAAATAATCCATAGAGGTTGATAGGTAAAAAAAACACAAAAAAAATTCCTCTTACCAAAACCGGAATTTTCCGTTCCTAAACCAAGAATTTCCACAGGATTTCCGCCTTCTTTTAGAGATTTTTCCCATTCAGACCAACTTGTTGCCATTTTTAAAAAAAAATTCCTATAAGAATAAAAATTCCTAAAATTAATTATGCACAAGTTTAAAAAATGACATAATTGCTTTAACTTTGTATAAGATGGCCTCTACTATGGAAAGGACCGTGCCTATTGCCCCCGCAGACCGCAAAATAATTAAAATTGAAAATGACAAAAATAGGAGATTAATAATAGAATCTTCCATAATTGCTTTATCTGATAACATGAACCAACGATTGGGAAAATTTCCCATTCATGAGAATCTGGCTCACATGATTTTATACGAAAACAAAATAAATATAGATAGATAGATAGAGAGGGAGAGAGAGAGAGAAAGATAGAAATGTGATGTATTGTTGAGTGTAAAGTCAAGAAAATATATGCAACTCACCAAAAGGTTGGACACCAAAGTATTCAATTTGTTTGACATATCTCTCAATTTGTCCATTGAAATAGGAATTGCCACTTGTGGATTATCTGCCCTTGCTGCTGCTGATAAGCCTGATTTAAGTAGTAAAAAATGTTAACATGTAAACAGAAGAAGAGAAAACTGAAGAGAAAAGGAACAAGGATTCAACAACAAACACTTGATTGGGATTTGAATGGAAGAAACGTTTGGGTTTTCTTAAAGAAAATAAAAGAAGAGGAAAAGAGAGAGAGAGAGGAAGAGAGAGAGAGAGAGGAAGAGAGAGAGAGGAAGAGAGAGAGAGACAGGGAGGAAGAAAGAGAGAGAGAGGAATAGAGAGAGAGAGACAGAGAGGAATAGAGAGAGAGAGGAATAGAGAGAGAGAGAGGAAGAGAAAGAGAGACACACAGAGAGTAAGAGAAAGAGAGAGAAAGGGAGAGAGAGAGAGAGAAGTATTTTCTTTTTTTAGTTATTGAATAACTTTAAAATTCATTATTTAAGGCTGGCCATACACTATCTGGTACACCTGACAGGTATGCCTGAACAGTCACGCCGGACAGATTTACCTGATAGTGTGTGCCAGGAAAAACTGGCCTCTGAAGTGGTATAGGCCAGTTTTTCCCGGCACACACTATCAGGTACACCTGTCTGGCGTGACTGTTCAGATGTACCTGTCAGGTGTACCGGATAGTGTATGGCCAGCCTTGGAATCAACATGAAATTAATTTAGTTAGAAGAAAGAATTATTTTCCAATAAAATTAAATCTGTTTCAAATATTTTTTTTCCTTAACTTTATTCATCGAATTATCATTTTAAAATCCTTTGCATTAATAACCATTATAAATGTTTGTTTGTTTTGTATTTAATGGCATATCAAAAAAGTTTAAATTTTGTTATTTAGTCTTATTTCTTTCCAAAATTGTAATATTTTGTGAGGTTCTGTATTGTTGAATAAGACTTTTAGATCTTTAGATTGGTAGTATTTTGATTGAATTGAATTTGTTTTTAAGGGAGAAAAAGTTTAAATTTTGTTATATAGTCTTATTTCTTTCAAAAATTGTAATATTTTGTGAGGGTCGGTATTGTTGAATAAAAATTACTAACAGATTTGTAAAAGTCTAGTTTTAACCGATTGTCAATTGGGATTTAAACCAAAAATAAATAATTCAATAAAAAGACAAAAGAAGTAAAGAAAATAAATCATTGTTTTATAAGGAAAATTATTAACCAAGATGTTATCAAGAAAATTGGTAGGAGTTACCTTATTTATTAACTATTGACTTACAAAGGGTACAAATTAAAAAGAATATATGCATATAGATAAATATAGCAAGTCATCAAAGCTATCAATATTAGTAAAGTGTTGGTTAGTTGGATTAGTAAGAAAAGCAAAGCAAGCAAGCCAGCTATATATATATATTAGTTTAAACAAGCCATACAGTCCTGTGGTTGTAAATGTCTAATCTAGAAGCTCATCAACTTTTGAAAAAGGTTTGTGGTTGTGCAATATAGTTTTATTCTTCTTATCAATAAATAAAGAAAAAAAGAAGACTTAATTTATTTTTACAATATAAAAAACATTTTCTTTTAAATCAATTTCAGAGAAAAAAAAAAAGAGACAAAATCAAATCATTTCTTGGCCTTTGATTTCTATTCATGAGAAAAGACAGAATTTTGAAGTCAACTTGGAAAGTTGATTCCTTAAATATCAATAGAAAAAAATATCAAAGAAAAAAAAAAACCTTTGAAAATAGAATATTATTTTGAAAAGGATTAAATGATATTAATTTTTTAGTTTACCAAAACCTGGATAAAAAATATTGTATTAATATTTGAAGATATTTGAAAACTTTGTTAAAGAATCCAATGCCAAGTCTTAATTCAAATGGAAGTAATGTAAAGGTATTTTTATAACATAAAAAATTTGAAATTATATTCTTAGATGAAAGTCAAAAACTTGAGACTTATTATTTTGATTTATATATTAGTTTCTTTTGAACTGTTGTCCTCTTTGTTTTTATTAAATTTTAATGTTGTTTTTTCACATCCTAATCTTTTTTTTAAATTATTATTGTTACTCTAGCTTAAAAAAAGATAAGGACAGCAGTCAAAAAAATTAATATGATAATGATAATTAATAATATTTTGATAGAACATTAATTTACTGAAGACCAATCGAGACAAGTTTAATCAAATGAGGTATAAATTTGAAGTTCTTTCTTTTCTAGATCACATATTTTTCATAATTTAAAATTATAGTCACAATATAAGAACTATGAACATTTAAAAAAATATATTTTATTGAATAGTTAAATAGTCACAATATATGAACTGTAAACATTTTAAAAAATATTTTATTGAATAGTTAAATAGTCACAATGATTATTTTTAAAAAAATTAATTTATTGAAAATTTTTCATTTTAATTTATTGCTGAATTAAAAATTCAATTAAATTTAATTTAAATAAACAAGTTTAGCTCTAGGATGACCAAACTATTTTTTGTTTAAGAAATAACAAAACTTAAGTTTATTTTTTTTTTTAAATCTGTAACAAAAAATGATGGCATAAGCTGGAATAAAATATGAAAAGATGTTGAAAAAAAAAAAACGTCAAAAATTTCAAAAATAAATAAAATAATTGTTGGAGATGAAAATTCCTAAGAGAAAACCAAAAGAATTGAATAAATCTAAATCATTTCTAAAAAAAAAAGGAAAGTAAAGAAAAGAAAAAGGGAAATAAAAAGAAAAGAAATTGAAAAATATCCAATCACAACAGAACAATTTGACATTTTTAAAGACTCATTGCATTCGTTTCTTCATACAAGTTTAGCAGCAGAACTAGGATAATAATAATGATAATGATGATAATAATAATAATTATATATAATAAATGATAATAATAAATAATGAAACAATAATAAATAATATTTAATAATAATAATAAATAAAAAAATATTTAATAATAGTAATGATGAACAATAATAAATAATAATATTGAAATAATACATATATAATAATAATAACATATAATTAAAGAAAATATTAATAGTAATATTGAAATAATATATATAATAATAATATATAATTAATGAAAATAATAATAATAATAATAAATTGTGATGAATGAAAAATAGAATGAATAAAAAATACATAATGAAAAATAGAGTTGGCTGAAATCCAGTAAAGTATTTTCATATTTCTTACTTATTGTAATAACTCAAAAGAAAAACAAAACATTTTTGTTGTTAATTATAAACCTTAGTAAATATTTCTTAGCATTTAAATAAAATAAATATCAAATAAACTGATTTAGAATTAGAAATAAAGATATCTTCCTATTTAAACTGTTTTAATATATTAACAATTTAAATGAATAATTATTTTTTTCAGAATCCTTGAAATGAGCTATGATCAATTTTATTTTATAAGCATTATTATTCGGACTATTGTCCTTATTTTTATTGTTTTTTGTTTCCCCACATTTCTTTTTTTTTTTTTGAGTTTAATTCAGTCGAAACATAGCGAAACAAATAAAGATGAGGACAATAGTCTGAATAATACTTATTAAAAAACAATGTTTTTAATAATTTTAAGAATAAAGAATCTTTTTTTTTTTGTACTGACAAATTATAGGAAGAAAAAAAAAAGATTTTTGTAGTAAGCCATCACAATCAAAGGTTTATGGATTTCAGTAGAAATTGCTGATGAAAACAACTGATGATGGTGATGATGATGTTCTTTAGTATGTAATATTCGAAGCAATATTGAGGTCTGAATCAAAAAGTATGTACAGGCCTAAGAACTACTAAATTGGAAAAAAGGCTACACACACACATCCATCCATTCATACACCCATAGATCACTGAGCGTTAAACAGTGATACTTGCAATGAGGAACTTGGCTTAAGTACTAGCAAGCCCAGATAACTTATTGGAGAGCGCAAGCATCTAAAACAGAGATGGTTGCAAGTTTACTTAAGGTTTCAAGCTGCGCAATAGTCATTTCTGTAACTGAACATAGCAGGCAGGCAGGATAATAATAATAATAATAAATATATATATATTCAGTTGCTGTTTAATCTGGGATGAAATATCTAAAGAAGAAGAAGAAGAAAAAAAAAAGTCTCCTCTGGCCTTTGGTTTGTGTCAGGCATAGACAGAAGGGGGGGCAGCATAACAACAGCATAACACACCCAGCTTTGTCTGGATTTTAATTGCTCAATACAATCGGTTATGAATTAGATAGTAGTAAGTCAAAATGTCCATTTGCAAATAGGTCCAATTTGCCTTAAGACTCATTCCAATTTCGCCCATTGAAAATAATGTCCAAATTTTGTAATGTCCACAGAAAAGGCCAAAAAATGTCCAAATGAAAACATTGCTACCCTCAAAAATTAATTGCCTAACCCTCACCCTTCTGAAAAACAAAATAATCATACTTAATTAATTAATTTTTAAAAATTGGTCTTTTTGCCAATGGATGATTTTGCATAATTGGACAATCTTTTGTGAACATTAAAAAAAAAGACATTATTGTCAATGGGTAAAATTGGAATGAGTCTAATGGCAAATTGGACCTTTTTACAAATGGACAATTTGACCTGAAACCAATTAGATAATAATAGATAGGAGCATTATTAGTATAGGATAATTGCTGACAGAGCACTAGTGAAGGACTTTCAGGTGGCAGAAAGGAAGAAAGAAAGAATTTTAAAAAAATGTATCAGTAGGAAATATTGGCCTGATTAAATATATTTCTATAATAAATAATAAAACTAAAAGAAAAACAATTTATTTCAGACTAGCATTTTATGAATTAGTGAACTTTTAATCTAATGAAGAAGAAAGATCGGAATAAAAGAAGAATCTGTTTGAATAGTTAAGCCAAATCTCAAATCTGTATGGTCATTTAATGCCAAATGCTTTATTCATTTTTTTTTGTTTAAAAGTTCTGTTTGAAAGATAAAAATATTCTTCACTTTTTGGTGAGTAGTAAAAATATGAATGTAAATGGAATGACTGGGATTTAAAGCTAGGCTTTCATAAAACCCAATTAATATTGCCAAAAAGGTTCATTTGTAGTAATGACTTAATTACTATTAAAATAAACTTTAATAAAGCATTAAGGCTTATGAACCAATTGATTTGTAAAAGAATTTTACTAAAGCCTTTCATCAAACAAGAGATTCATATTTGCTTTTCTTCAAATTATTGTAAAATACAAGTTTCATTAATTCAACAAAAGTACAGACTTCTAAAAATCTTACAATACTCTTAGTTTATTAAAAAAATACTTTATTTTCCTATTGCATAGAGCAGGGTTTCTTAAACTTTTTTTTTTTATTATGATCTTATTTATGAGTGTGAATTTTGATTTGTGACCCAAGACAAATATTAAATAAATATATTTTATTAACCTTACATAAAGAACATACAAAAATAAAAAATAACATAAATGTTGTAAAATTGTATTTAATCACAAAAAGTGAAAAAGTCATTATAACAACTCTTGTTCTCCCTTGATTGTCACCTTGTCGTGGTGGAGAACTTTGTGAGCTCCAATGAATCTTGGAGCAATGCCATCCGGAGCCTAGGCTCGTAGTAGGGCCACTGATGGTGGTAAAGCTGAAGAAGAGGTTTCAGACAAAGCACAATCCAAAATGACCTTAACAGTGGATGTGGTGGATGATGACCACAATAACACAAGGGTAGAGAAGGCGGATTAAGGATGCAACAGAGGATGGCCTTCAGTAGTCATGGTTTTTCATGATATTGGAACCAGGCCCTTCTCTGCCAAGGGGCTGTGTGGTGGCTGCAAGTGCATAAGTCTCCTCCACATTATAAGACATCACGCGCAGGTGTCTTTTTCATCTAAGAGCCCACAGGGACCTAAACGGAGGACAGTCATACTCGACTACAAATGACTGCCAATGATATCAACTATTTTGTAAGACAATAAATCTATTCTGGATATCATGAAAATCTCAGGATGCCAATATCTTGCTAAGTGACCCCATTTGGGGTCATGACCCATAGTTTAAGAAACCCTGGTATAGGTAAATAAAGAAGAAACAAAATGGGGGAAATGGATTGTGCTTAAGGTGTGTAGGTGTGAATTTTGGGTGTAATTGAAAAATCCTGCACCAGCAAAAGTGAAATCTTATTCCATCACCTTTTGGCAAACTTTTGAGAAATATAGAAAGAATGAAGGAGAAGAAAAAAAAAATTTTTAAATCAATATTTTGTGGATAATTAAATTAAAATAAATCTTGAAAAATAGTCATACACCCCCCATCAGGAGAGGAAAAAAAAAAGTAGTTAAATATATTAACTTTTTGAGAAATCTATCAAAAGTAAGTTCTAAAGACAGCTAATACTTTTAGATAGTTTAATAGCATATCGGCGGATGGAAAAAAAAAAAAAGAAAAAAAAAGAAAGATTTGTTTGATTTAATTATTTTTGGTTGTCGCTATAGCAACAACATAGAAAACAAGTGACATATCAGAAGACAAAAAGATGAACATTTATTATGTATATTATTCCTTGTTTTTTTTTGTATTGTTTTTAAATTCCTTTATAAATTGAAGAAAGAACATAAAATAGAATTTAAAAAAAAAAAAAACAGGAACAAGTTAAAATAAAAAACAAAATCCATAGCATCAAAGAATAGAAATTGTTTCCAAATACCAAGAATTTCTTTAAAATATCAAATATTCACTGACAAAATCCACAGAAATTCCCCTCCCCTTTAATAGGTATGTTATGGGTTAAAGCTGCTCGGTTCTTCAAATCTTATTGTTAGCTTTTAAAAGTGCGAGCCGGCTTCATATACCAAGAAAGCCATGACTGAATAAACAGTAAAAACTACCCCTGGTCTTCGTCTTATTCCATTAATACCTTTCAGCAGACCAGCGGGTGAGACGCCCTCTCCCCTGAAATCTTGGAAGGGGCCAGAGGAACGAACAAAAGCCCTTTCAGATTCCAGCTCGACCCTCTCTCGGGAATCAATCGTCAGTCTACACGTACCGGCCACAACGCAACACACACCCTTGAGTGCTGATATGTATAATGTATGTATAAGTATTTATCATATAGATGAATTATTAACCGTATTAATTACAATTTGAAATTAACATCAATAAATTAAATTGGAAATTAGTATATAAATCTATTTCATTCTTATTAGAAATCATCAGTGTAACTCCTTCAATTCGAACCAATGAACCCAACAGTCAATGACCAATGTCTTAGATCATTCAGCTACAAGAACACATTATATTTTCCTGATGTTAATTATAGTAGTCAACTGTGTGAACAGTCATTGTATATTTGTTTACATTTTTAGATCTTACAAAACTATTTATGTATTTATACATATTGGGCACCTAAGGGTGTGGATGCAGACAATTACCACTTTTTTTTAAAACACACAATAAAATAAAACAAATATAAAATGATTTCCAGAAAAAGAAAGTGAATAATAAAGGGAGGTAATTTGAGCCTTTCTATTTACTATTAGATAAGGGGTTTGTTATTTGTGACACCAGGCAGACATTGGACAAGGAAATTAATATTTAGATTTTAATATAATTTTCTAAAGAAATTATTGGTATTTACAACAATTATTTTTGGTTACTACAAATTTCTGATATGGAATTTAACAAGTTTCTGCAAATTTTGATTTTATTTTATATTCTTTCTTTGATAAATACATGTATACCCACATAGTTGTGTGTGCTTGAGTGAGAGTATGTTTGATGCAAATTTCAATTGAGATAAAAAAAAAAATGATTAGTTAGAGAAACTCTGTACAAGGAAGGGTTGATCAACGAACAACCCTACAAGAGTTGTCCATAGTGCAAAAAGATTCAGAAAAAAAAAAAAAATTATTTAGAAAAAAAAAAAATATAGAAAAAAATTTTGAGAATATGGGGCTAAGTCACCTACTAGAAACAGTTGGATGATGTTCTGTGGTTGTTGTGGTGTTGGTCGCTAGCCCGTGTGACTGTGTGTTAGTGACTATAAGTTCAGTCAGTTGTTTAGCCTGGTCAATAAGGCCAAGTGTCACTTCCTGAAGATCCACATTCGGTTGCTGCTGCTGCTGCTGCAGTTGTTGTAGTTGCTGCTGCTGCTGCTTCCGTCTCCGTTCTGCACAAGTCTCCTCCGACGCCATCTGCCAGCACAGAGACAACTCCACCAGTTAGACACACGACACCAGTTACAAATGTGTACAAATTAATTTTAGAGCCACTGCCGTGAAGGATTTATGGATTCTGCATTTTTATTTTCTAAGAACTATTTTTTTCTTTTAATACAGCATTCACCCTAGACGGGTTGAGCCGGCACCCCATAAACATTCGAATATTCATAAGGGATGATTCTAGGAGAAAAGCGGATGGTGTGGTAGGGTCCTCAGCCCTACCCTGCGGTGAAGACGAGGACTTGCCGCAGGTTGCCCGCAGACGCAGAGGTCACCGCCACCAGAGGCTGCCAGATGCCGGAGCAGACGCGATCTGGATTTTGCAGACATACAGTACGTGGTATTCGTAAATGGTCACCCATTACCTACTG